>JAGFPH010005550.1:77914-94914 GCA_018207615.1 Philaenus spumarius
GCCAGTATTAAATATAGGCACCATTAAAAAAACAAGAAACAAGATAGATGTACGAAGTGAATGGATTGATAACAAGCAAAAAACTTTAAGAGAAAAAGGGAAAACCTACACTGGATGGACAAGACAGAATAAGAAAGGCAAAAGAGGTCAAGAGCTTGAAGAAAGAAAGCAAGGCCCTTCATGTAACAGTAAATTTTGCATTAAATCAAAGCAAAGAAAATGTCAAGATATTCCTAAAGCTTCAAGAGAGCTTATGTTTACAAAGTTTTGGGAAACCCTCTCATGGGACCAAAAAAATATTTATGTATGCTCTCTAGTGAAGAAATCGCATACCACAGAAAGCATTGGAGAACAGTCACGAAGACAGTTAACCTTATCCTACAGCCTTAAAACTCAGGATGGTTGTATAAATCCAGTGTGCAAAAAAATGTTTCTTAACTCACTGGGTTTAAAAGAAAGATCTGTCTTGTCCTGGGTGAAGAACTCAGACGGACATGGACTCACGCCATCCTCAGATAATGTTTTAAGTGAAAGAAAACTAAACAAGTCTAAAGAAATTCCAAAAAGAAATCCCAGCAAGTCACAACCAAAAGCTATTCTGGAGAAATTTCTTGATGATATGCCCAAACTTCCTTCACATTATTGTAGGCAATCTACAAACAAGAAATACATAGAGCCGATTTATGGTAACAACATGGCTGCTGATGTATACAATGAATACAAAAAAAATTGTTTTGAGTCCGCTAACAAACCAATACCAGTCTCCAGATTTACTTTCGATAAAACAATTATGAGTAAAAATCTGGCGTTTCAGTTACCAAAAAAAGATAGGTGTGATGTTTGTTGTATGTTTGATGTAAAAAATATAGATGATGCTACTTACAACTTGCACCTTGAGAAGAAACAAGAAGCCCGTTCAGAAAAAGAAAAGGACAAACAAAATTGTAAAGAAGGAAAATGTTTAGTATTTACCGAAGATTTGGAGGCTGTTAAAGTTTGTCCTAGCCTTAACGCTTCTGCGCTATACTATAAAACTAAACTCTGTAACCACAACTTTACAATGTACGACCTAAACAGTCACAAAGCAAGGTGCTATTGGTTTTCAGAAGCAGATGCAGACTTATGTGCCAACACGTTTGCAAGCTGCATTGTGGATTACTTGTCAGATAAATGTGACAATACATTAGGCCTACCATTTATTCTTTGGAGCGATGGCTGCACAGCCCAGAATGGCAATGCCACTCTCTCAAACGCTTTATTAAGTTATAGTGTGGATAACAATGTGGAAATTCAACAAAAATACCTACTTAAGGGCCACACCCAGATGGAGGTTGACTCTGTCCATGCATCCATTGAGAGAAAGCTGAAAAACTGTCCTATTTATTTGCCAAGTGATTTTGCAAGGTTCACTGAACTAGCAAGTAAAAATGGAACCTACGAGGTAAAGCAACTTTCTTTTGACTTTCAAAGATTTTGGAAATAAATCTAAGCTGGTTTATGACAGCATCCGGCCAGGCAGAAGACCTGGTGAACCAGTTGTGACGGACGTTAAAGTCATAAAGTACCAGCCTAATGGTGAAATAAAAGTGAAAATAAACTCTTTCAAGTCAGAGTTTATTGACCTCCCACAAAGAAAAAAACTACCTACGGTATCATCACTCTCAGATTTTGTACAATTACATGATGGGCCACTAAAAATTAATACAAGGAAATGGAAAGACTCACAAGAATTGAAAAAAGTTATACCTGCTGGCTGCCACTTGTTCTATGACAGCTTGTTGTATGAAGATTAAGTTAACTTGACGTTCTCTAGGCTTTCTGCCATAATTTTTGTTGTCTGTATGTATTTTGTAATAGAAGCCCTTACTATTATATCCTGTAGAAAATTTAGATTTTAGGCTAGGTTACTACATCAACTATTTTACTAGGTTCCTTTTAGGCTAGCTTAATTCTTGTTTATAGTAATTTTAAGTCTAAAAATAATAAATACCTTTATTTTAAACTCAAAACTACAAATGAAAGATAATTATTACTTTAACTACAGTACTGACGAAGTAAGAATAAAGTGTTCATTTCTCACCAATAACTTTTTATGTAGACTATTTCCAATTCAATTATTCCATTTAAATTTTGTACATTTGTTTTATGAAGAATTCATTAAAATCCATGGAAACGTAATGGTTTGAATTTGTTTTATTGCCTTACTATTCCAATTTGCTAAGGATTATTAGTGCTTTTGTAGAAGTGATACGTCGTATGTAGTTAATTGAGCTGCAGTGATAAGTCGTATCTCTAGGTTTTTACCTTAAACATCATTTTAGCAAATTAAATTTATTATGATTTACTCAAGTGTTACAAATAAAACTATTGTTTTAATTTTCAAGCTTTTTTCTTTAAAAATGAATTTTTAAGATGGTTTTTTGAATCTCCTGAAAAGTAGCAAATTCAGAGTTACGACATATTACTGTGCGAAATATTAACGAAAGTAGTACTATTACTAATATTTACAATGTAATAACTAAATTGGCTTAGTTTAACATTAGGCAGTGTAATGGTAGATTTTCCTGGAGAGTTCAGGAATGTACCGCCCTTTTAGAAAAGCCAAACATGTGTTTCTTGAGAATTACCTATAAAGTAAAGAAAATATTAATTTTTAAATTCCAGTTTTGAAATAACTTAAGTTTTGATTTTATCTAAAACTACTTTTATTTAAAATGAATTGCTTAAACGAAGAATATATATACAATAAGAATTTTGTTTCAGGTCGGACCTATACCCAGTATAAGAGGGACAGTACTACCAAAAAAACAACTGGCTTTCTAAAATCACCTAGGTAAGAACTTTTTAAAAGAATTTGGTGTTTATGTTTAAAATTATACTAGAGGACCCGGCAATGCTCCGCTATTGCGTGATTTAATTTTAAGGTTACTTATTCCATTTCATTACATTGACTTAAGTAATCGAATTATATATGGTTTTTATGCCACTTTAAGAAACACATTTAAACATACAATTTCCATCACCAATTATACGTCCCACCTCCATAACTATTGAACTATAAACAGAAAAACTTCATTAAGCAACAGAAAAATTAAACATAACCTACTTCAATAAATTAAATTACAACATAAACAACCTTACTTTTTATGTAGGTCTATAGTTTAACTTTTTTCCTTTCGTTACTGAACATGTTTGTTTCTTGATATAATAACTTTGTTAATTTTACTTCAATATTTTTTTACTGGCAAATATGAATTCTTTGAACCTTTATCCACAAAAAAGCTGTGGAACACTTTTGAATTGGTTTAGAATAAACATATACAAACTTGGTTAAAATACAAAAACTTGGACGATTTTTAACAAATTTGAAGTTTACTGCCATTTTGTGAGCTTACCGTTAGAGACACTGGAAAAAATCAAGAATACAATTTTGTTGAAAATCAAATTTGCTACGAGCAAAATGTTATTAGTTTTTAAGTTCGAGTTACGGTTAAGCCACAAACTGGCTTTGGAAAAAAGCTTACACTGAGAAAAACGGTCCGGCCAATATTTTTATTTTATTTAAGGGGTTAAACATGAAAAATGAAAAAAAACTGTATATATACATCGCGTGGCGTAGGAATAAGGAACATTCATGCAAAAAATCATCAAAATCGGTTAAGGCGTTTGGCAGTAATTGTGAGACAGACAGACACACAGACGAAATGCCGAACGGTCGAGCTGAAACGGAGACCTCGCCTGGCTCGGTAAATAACAATAATTTTCCTAAAGATCTGCCCTTAATTAATATTGTAAATTAACAAAGATTCAAATTTTTAAAGAAATAGTAATTTTTAATTGTTTTTCCTGCTTTCGAAAATGGTCCGATTGGGGTTTATAAAAAATAATTTTATAGGTTTTTTAATTCTCTACAAATGGTCTATTGTAAGAATTGTGATCCGTTCATAACATTTTATAAAATCTAAGAAAAACCCCAAAAAGACCTAATTTATTGATATTTTTGCTTTTAAAAAAATCGCAAAAGCTGATAGTTTTTGTATTTTACACACCTACATGCTACCCTTAAACAAACTGTGGATACCGCTTGCTGTTAAATTTAATAACACGAAAAGATCTCTAGTGGTTGGGGTAATAAAATAATAACAAACACTGTTTGAAATTTCACACACCTACATCTGGGAACATGTATTTCAAAAATAAATTATAAAAATGTTTAGATAAATGTTAAAAAATTAGTTGTTTAGTAATCGTATCCCCAAGGTAAAGAAACGTAAAATAAAGATTTAATTAAAAACGTATTAAAATTCAAATTATGCGGTAGTAAACAGTTAAAAACAATTGTATAGCAATTTTGTATAAATAACTGCATTAACTTATATTATTTATTACTATTAAAATATAAAATTACAACATTTAAATAAATATTTTTTGTAATTAATGTAAAACACCTCTAGGCATTTATACCACTTATAAGTTTTATAAGTGTTTATATAAGTTTTATATTTAAGTATAAAATAATCACACAGAATCAGTAATCGGGTTTGAAATATGCTAAGCTTCTTATGTTAAGAAAAACTTCTTTGCGAATATGTTATCCCTCTTCACGCGACTTATATAAAAATAGATTTCTTCTTCCTTCTCATACAGTTCCACCCTCTCACGGATTGTCAAAGTCGTACTGCATTGCTTCTTGGCTCTATCATAACATGTCTGTTTGCTTCTGGACAATAAAAATAATATTATTCTGCGTTGTATTTTATATATTCTTTAGCTTCGTTTTAATTAACACTGGTTTCAATCTTATGTGTCTGTATTCTGACTAGGCGTGTCATGTCAACTGAACATTTCTTTTGTTTACTGCTAGAACATTACTTGTATTGTGATTACTATGTATGTGTGATAGTGTTGCACAACATTTGTGCATACATACAAAGATCACATAGGTGGATAAAGGTGAAGAATAAAATCAGAAAAATAATAAACTAAGATTTAATTGACTTATAATACGTAGATTTAGGATTATAAGTAATTCCATTACTGTTAACAGTAATTGTGTTAAAACATTAATAACAAACATTGTAATAGTTAAACAATTTACGAATTAGATAAAGCTAAATTAAAATACGCTTTCTAACTTGAGTTAAAATTTTCTTTTAATCTATGATAATTATAAACCAAATGGTCTATTTCGCCATCTTCATGGTAATCTAACTCATGCTACATTATTATATAATAAATTAAATTAGTTTGACTTGATTTTTAGAGATTTATGAAACTTGAATTTAAACATAAACGACGGTTAACGTAATTCTGCAAAAAAACTTTCAAAGTTAATGGGTTTTTAATTTTCTCGAAATTGATAGTTTTTATTGATATAAATAGGGATGTATTAAAAGGCAAAGTGTGTTAGGTTTTATACTAGGCTACATAATTAATTATTAACCTAGACAAAACGTTCCTCGCTTTCCCGAGTATACATAATACATATTCCTAAATTAACTATTAATATGCTAATATATACACCTTTCTACCTGTTAATATTTAATATAGTTACAATAAAATATTATTCAGGGTGGCTAAATTAAGTGTGTCACCATTGGTATATCAGAAGCGACAAGATTTACAGGAAAATTTTAATAGGGGACTTCACCTACTTTTTAGTGGTATTTAAAAATATGAATTTAAAATTTCGAAAATATGCCGCCATTTTCCAATATGGCTGTCAACTTTCGAATTTCTTATGGAAACCACAATTATTTATGACGGATGTGGATTATCCATGCAATTTTAAGACTTTTTTATTCTTCGTGTTTTGTTGATAAACTTAACCGTTTAGTCGCTAGAAGCGCTGAAAGTTTCAGAAACTCTTATTTCAACAATTTATTAAAGATTCTTATTTTCAATTTGAAAACAATAAAATTTAACTCAAAGTGCAATATTTTTTACAATGGAATGTTAAAATGCTGTTGCAATTTCACAAATACTTTATTATAAACAAAAAAGTTCCTAAATAGCTACATGACAACTGTACTATTTTTACAGATTTCTTCTCCTACATCGTAAAGCGTACATAGTATTGTAAGAAACTTCTTTGTGTCATAGCAACAAACTGTTTTGGGACACAAAACGGCAGTCAAGATGACTTAATTAATTATGACTAAAAGCATTAATTAATTAAGGTTTTTAAAGTGTCCTCCATCTTCATAAAGACATGCGTGCGCACATAAATACATCTTCTTACACAATACACAGTTGTGGCGTTAGTGACTTTTTAACAGTAATTTAAGTACGTTTTTTATGTTAAATAAAGTGTTTTGTGAAATTGCAACAGCTTTTAAACATTCCATTGTAAGAAATATTGCACTATGAGTTAAATTTTATTGTTTGCAACTGGAAAATAAGAATCTTTAATAAATTGTTGAAATAAGAGTTTCTGAAGCTTTCAGCGCTCCTAGCGGCTAAACAGTTAGGATTATTAAAAAACACCAAGAATAAAAAGTCTTAAAAAGGCATGTAAAATAAAATACGTCATTAATAATAGGGGTTTTCAAAAGAAATTCGAAAGTTGGCCGCTATATTGGAAAATGGTGGCATATTTTCGAAATTTCAAATTCATATTTTAATGGTCACTAAAAAGTAGGTGAAGTCCCCCATTTAAAGTTTACTGTAAATCTTGTCGCATCTGATACACCGATGGTGGCACACAGAAAATAGTCACCCTGTATATTATCACCTTTTCTAATTAGGGACAGTACACATGGAAAATCTGATTCACATAGAATGTTTTTTTTATTGGTCCTTTACATTATCTTAAGTATACAGTAAATCATTAGTAGTTCAGTTTTTATCTGAAATAGCTTTGGTTTTTATTCCTAACCTATTTGAAAATTTGAATAAATTTATTTAATTGTTAATTACTTTTAGGCAGGATGTGATAGTAACTTATATAGCCTTTGCATCCAAAAAAGATAATATATTTTCATAAATATTATATTATGTATTAATATTATACTGAAACTAATTCAATTCTACAATGAAACCAGATTGGAATACGTTTCCTAGATTAGTATTCTTCAGAATAAATTCGTTTTATAGGATTATATGAAGAAATATCTTTTAAATGGACTGAGTTTGTTTTGAACAAATTCAGAGGTAATCCTGCTATTTTATTGATGTAAAATATCAACCAAGAACGTTTAAGAAACCAAATGTAAATAAAAAGTACTTTAGAGTAGATTGTGTTTATCTCGGTTTAAATTTGTTCAATGATTGCATTTGGAAAATACACTAAGTGGAAATAAAAATATATATTAGAATTCGATAAACTCTTTAAATTCACGAATGTTGAATTGTGAAAATCATTTTGGATATTTGTAACAGGAAGTGTATTTGACTCAATTTACAGTCTTTGAATATTTGAAATGATGTTGCCAAAAAAATATACACAATAATTATATTTATGGTTGGACCACTCGAAATAAATTTAAAAAAATCAAAATGGCTGTAACACAAAAATGTTAAATACTCCCAAGTATCATTGTGTGGCAATCGTTTGAAAGCATATTTAATTCTAAATTCAAAAAGAATAATAATTAGTATTTAAAAAAATAAAATAGTACAGCAAAATGGGCAAAATCGGAAAACACGATTTTATTGTTTATTGGCCATTTTTAATCGTTTAAAGATATGGATGTGCAAATTTCACCGTTGGTTTTCGCTTGACATTCTACATTGAAATGATGTATCACATGACCAAGGCGTATTAAAGAAGGTGTGTGCATGCGCAGCTTCTCCCTCCACTCCAGCCTACCCGTGGCGTAGAGTGCTACAGTCGGAGCTCCAGTCTAAACACCTTTGCCATATTTACCGCCGAAACCTGTACGACCTTCAAACTTTTTTGACGTCAAATTATGTTATTAAATATAGGCAACATAGTGTATTATTGTAATAAAATGTCTTATAATTAATAACCATTAATTAATTATAATGCCTTTTTGTGCCGCGTTTGGATGTGGTAAATCAAACAAAAAAGACAGCTTTTTACGAGTAAGGTTTCATTGATTCAAAAGAAATTTTGATCTACGAAATAAAAAGCTACACTATCCCTGATTAACATAGGCTATAATTCATTTTAATAAAAACATTTTGTATTTCAATATTTGTAAATTTAGTCGGAAAAATCTTAGGTTAGACCTAGAATGATGAACCAACACATGTATTTACATCCATTACCACAGCGACCTATTGAATAAAATGACTGTTTGCTCCAATATTTCCATTAACAGCTGATTTCATACTTTGAAGCAATTATTTGTATTTTTAACTTTTAGGTTAGATTTTTATTATAGTGTAGACCTGAGCCTTGCTGGTTCTTTTAACCTTTATTATAACTGCTGTTATAAAATATACGAACAATTTGATTTTAACTTTTAACATTATTTACCATCTTAGCTTTAGGGTTATGAATCCTAAACAATTATTATAAAGAAAACATAAAATAATTATGTGTTAGAAGGTTCCAACGAGGTTGGCGTGCGGAGCACGCAGGGGTTCCCCCATTTTTGTATATTTTGGATTTATAACTGAAAAATGTTGTATTATTTTTCTAAAACCCTTACTTTTGAAACTTTGGTTTACCAATTTGTTTTTTTTTTCTTTTGAAACGCAAAAATAGTTAGAGAAATTTGTTTAAATATTTTGTTTACATGGCATTGTTCTCAATACTTTCCTGAACAATAAAATCTATAATAGTGTACACTTTACTTGAATAGGATACATTCTGTCTAAGTGATAATGATAAGTGTAGCCTACATAGTGTACAAGCAGTAAAAAAGTGCCTGAAGCTTAGACGGTTAAAACATATATTTTTAGAGTATTAAAATTGTTTTATCATCGAAGTGGACACAGTTTAAGCCGTAACTGTTATTAAATCATTTTAAAGAGTAACAAAAATAAAATATCGGTGGTACAAATTATTTTATTTATTTGATGTATAACTCTTTAAAAAAATATATATAGCCCTAAAGCTAGGATACAATTACAATTTAAAAAAATAATTACAATTTTATTTTAGTAAAGTAAAAAAAATAAAAAATATTTGTTAGTAGTCAAATTTACGATACATAAGTAATCCCGTGATAAAATTTTGACATAAGTAATCTAGGGTTAATCGTGAAATAAAACTCAATGTTGTATTCACCACGACTTTTTATTTATCACCTATACTACCTTTTTTTTAATTATTTCATTGATAATTAGTTTATATTAATTGTTATTTATTATATATCCTTGATTGGGTAGGTTAACTAAACAATCACAATTTTAGACGATTTCAATGTTTGAAAAGTAAATTTAGTAGCCTACTAGTAATAGTAGGCCTAGTAAACATAACAAAACAAATAAACTTTAAAAATCACCATCTTATTGATGGTAAAAGGTTTTACCCTATAGAGCTACTTAAATTTGTCAACTCTTTAAAAATTCATATTTATACATTAAACAAAATTTACCTGTTCACAACAATGTGAATAATAAATAACGAAGAGAAATGAGAACTAATAACAAATTATATCAGCGTACATTCAATCGCCACAAGAAGCGAGTAACTATGGTTCTGATTACAATCTTATTATGTAGGACAGCTATAACTTTCATAAAAAAAATTGATGTCAGTATTTACTACATTTTATTCTCTACATTTCTATGTTTTTGAATGCCTTCCGAAAGTAATATTAAAAAACTTCCTCACTTAGGGTAGTTTTTATGTTATTAAAATCCGTATATTAGATTTAGGCTTGTTTCAAAATTATACGCCTAAGAATATTTGACCACGGACATAGATCATTTTAATGCTCACTTTATTACCTTCCCATCGATACCAAAAACATAATTTTTAGACAACCATAAAGTATTTAATTCGCAGTTTGAGCAAAAGCTTACAATTGCGCTCGGAATTGCTGAATCAGTGTGTAGCACGTGACGTAGCTGCGCGGGCCGGACGAGTTTACGCTCCTCGATGCACACACCTTCTTTAATACGCCTTGTCACATGACCACCTTCCCATTAATTAAACAAAGTTACAATCAAAATGGCGGTACCATGATGGCGGATAAATTTTTTGAAATCTTAATAATATAGTATTTTTACATAGTGTAGGTTCCTCAATCGCATCTACCTTCAAATTTTCTTTATATATATTTTCTTTTTTTTAGACAGTAGCTTGTCTGTACTTGGAAGTTACAGATATAGAAATTTAAGTTAGTTTAAAATTATTTTACATATGCAACGTTTAAGAATATCGAAACAAGCTGACTTTCTTAACATTTGAAAATATTAGATGAAATAATATACTTCGTTTATGAGTATTTCTTTTTTTAAAGAAAAGTCAAATTTGTTTTATAAATATTCCTTACAGTTTCCCTTATTCAGCAATAGGTGAGTAGACTATTGTACGAAAATTTTAATTTTGGATAAGTTTAACAATCAAAATACAACTTTAAAGTATAAGTAAGTTTTATAGTAGAAATGGAAGCAATCCCAATAAACAAACATTCAAAGAAATCTTACAGAATGTATAATTTTGTTACCACATGCAAATATATTTTTGGTAACAACGAACAACTTCCCTTCTGCCTTCCACATACAGTTATCACTAAGCAAGTCATGTTTTCTATATAAATTGAGCTGGAAGCAGAATCACGTTTGGTGCGTCCATGCAAGGCACATGAGTCTACGTGATTTAGTTATAAAGGGTAATGCGTAAGATCTCAAACAAGCGATAAATGTTCAGGAGTTGTGTAGAACAAAGGTCGGTTAGTTAAGGAAAAACGTATGTAAATGGAAACACTGCCTTATTGGAACGCGGGTTGCGGTAAGACTTAACAAATAGAAAATGTAACGCGTAACGTAAAAAGTGTTATTAATTGGTTGTTATGAAAGTGACAAATATAAAATACGAGTAACGAAAAAAGCGTTACCAAATTGATTGCTATGGCAATGAATGTAAATACATTCAAGAAACATGTGTTTTGGTTCATGAATTTAAATTAAGAGACGATCGGTTCCGTCCGGCTTAGTTCAGATATTATCGTCAAGCGCTGAAATTTTAGGCCTAGAATGTAATTTTAATCCTAGGCCTAACCTAAAACTATTGTATGTATGTTGTCGTTAAGACAAGTAAAATAAGTTAAACCTACACACAATTATTTTAGGTTAGGTCTAGACGGATGAACCAATATTTTAAGTTTATGGAATATATTTACAATGAATGGACATTTAACTGTGTTTACAATCTTACCTTTGAGGTTATAATTAATTCTACGCCTTTGTTATAATAACATTAAATTTATGGAAACAGTAAATATGTTTATAAAAAAGCATTGTAATAAAAATGTAATACTGTTCATGTATTTTTTCAGATTATGGAGCACAACCATTCATATTCTAATTTTGATACCAATTTCCAGCCATTACACATGTTATGTAAAAAAAGTAAACAAATGGACGCGCTGGAAGAATATGAAATTTATAAAGCGCAGAAAACAAGTCCGGGGCTTATGTTAAATGACTATTTGAACTTCCATTCCAACTTGATGTACGACGAGGCAATAGCAATAGATAAGAAAAACAAACATTGAAAGATATTCATGTTAGCGGTCCGACGTACTCAGTGTCCGGTTGTATTCGACGGTGTGTACACACGGAATGTATTTTATGTGTTATTGTGCGCGTTTAAATGTGTTTGCGTTGTTTTGTATATGTATTTATTTTAATGTGCTAACGACCTCACTAGAGCGAGTAGAGGGAAAGGCGGGTGCAAGCCGCCATTTTGTTTTATGACGTCATAGGGGGAGGGGTGGGTAATTAGTGACGTGGGTAATTAGTGACGCGGGTAGTGACGTGGGTAGTGACGTGGGTAATTAGTGACGTCAGAACTATGACGTTAGAACTATGACGTGGGATAGTGACATCAGAACTATGACGTTAGAACTATGACGGCAGAACTATGACGTGGGATAGTGACATCAGAACTATGACGTTAAGTTCTGATGTTGGAGGCTGTGTTTTTGTAAAAAAAAAAGTTTAACCGGGTTACTTTGAATGGGGTACATGCGGTATTTCCAAGGTCGTTTTGAAGATGTAAAAAAAAATATGGTACCCCGATGCAATCGTAAACTATTGCATCGGGGTACCATATTTTTTTTACGAAGCGATCGAAAGCTTAAAGTAGACGGTATATTATAGTCAAGTATTTACTTGACTATAATACACCATGCGACTTGTAGCGTATCACTTCTGGTTCTCAAAAGAACCTTTATAATTCTAATAGACGTTTCTTATATGGCTGTGCATGCACGAGGTCAGTATCCCCATGCTCCATATCATTAGGTGTCAAAATAACCTTAACTTGCTTCCCATCAAGTATAGTAGTATATTCAACGCGCGGTCCTACAATAGCAACTTTTGTCTTCGACTCGTTTCGACATTCAAACGTCCACCTATATTTTTTAAAGTGCGAAGACACTAGTTTATTTATAGACTCGTCGTTGAAAATATGATTGAAATAAGTTCTATTCAAAGAAGCAACAGTATGCGGGTTAGTCATGTTGAAGCTCTTTTTATTATAAAACAGAAAATAGCATACACCATTGTATATATAATATGAATCCCCACTCCTTTTGACTTACTCCCCTCCCTTCTCATAAAAAAACCTAATTGTGACGTCAGAACTATGACATGTAATTTAACCGGGTACTTTGAAGGTGTAAAAAGTAGGTCAAGGTCACGGCATAGACGTAAAAAAATAAGTACTTCCAGTGATCGATGCGATCACTGGAAGTACTTATTTTTTTACGAAGCGATCAAAAGCTTAAAGTCGATTTCCAATTAACGGTATATTATAGGGAAGTAAATTTCAACTTCTACAATAACACCGTACGACTTGTAGCTTATCGCTTCAGGTTCTTAAAAAGAACCGTTAAGCTGGTTTCCACACCACAGTTGATTTAAAGAAATCATGTTGTACAGCTTTTCGGTGAATTTATAGCTGGTTTCCACACCACAGTTGATTTTTAAAAAAATCATGCTGTACAGCTATCCGGCGCATTGATACTTTTTTTAACGTGGTAATCTCCCCAGGAGGTATACTGATCCACGTGACGATTTTTAAAATGTTTGCTAAGATAGAAACACTCTTGCGAATGAATCTATTTTTTCTCTGCATACACCGCAGTTTGTACAACACAGAGCACAAGAAACACAAGATATTAAATGTTTGCAAGGATAAAAAAGTACTTGCACTTCATCTGATAAACAGATTTTACACTCCGTTGTAGGTAAATTTGGAAGTTGTCGTTTCAAATTGGTATCCACAAGCCTTATTGACAAATGCTTTTCCCTTAGTCACTAAAACAAACGCACACGTGTTACTCCATTTTGCGTGTTCGATCCAAGGATGGTCAGTGTCTTTCCAATCTTTTAAACCAATTCCACAGCAAAAACATATTGTCTTATCCTCCTCACCTGTGTAAAAAAAACCAGCATCGCTAAACATTTGAGATTTAGTCTTCAAAATTTCAGGACTGTTTTTAAACGTATCCAATCTTGAGGAATTGCTTTGATAACTTTTAAAACATACGTTATATAAAGTTAAAGCAGCAGTATCAGGTATTATTGGTTTTAAATTTTTTTTAAAATGCACTTCTTTGCTGGTAACACGATGCGAATCGGAGTTAGTTTCTAGTTTTACTGAAATCAAATCGCTGTCGCTAGCATCAACCTTAACAGCTGTAGTATAAAGTATCGATTTATTCGATGATGATGTTGAAGACTGTTTGCAGATATCGATAACAACTGTAACAAACTCCTTACCTGTGTCAGCCATTTTCAGGGAGTTGTTTCCTGTACTACAAGAAATAAGCAACTGAAGCAAGTTCACATCGTCAGCTCTTTTTATCCTCTATAAAAGTGGAGGGGGTACATATAAAGGAGTGGGAGAAAAGGAGTGGGGGGATTTTTTTCTAGTTTTCCGCTGTATGAAGTGTTAGCTCCGTCGAGTTTACACCTGATGGTCCATGTGAAACAAGATAGTACTGACCTTTTGCTATTGAATCCAAATCTTCGTGTATTAATAAATCTACGAATCTTTTCGGTAAGAATACTTGTAGTTTAGGATCGTTACCATGTTTGTACGGTGAATCTCCGAGTATTGCTATCACTGCATCCCCATTCTGAGTCTCCATTTTAAGGAAAGAGTGAATTGAATAATGTTTTAGCGGTTTTAACTCCGAACATTTTTTTGTTATTACACCCTTGGCTTTAGAGATAAGATTAAATTTTTCGGTTAACGATTGAATATTAGAATCACTCATGATGTTGTATCTTTAAATGTGTTTTGTTAGAATGAACAATTTCTTTAAATTTCAGCTGTATTTATAGGTACGCGATCACCAGCAGTCTTACGTTTCTTCTTCTTCCTCACATTCGCAAACATGTTCCAACGTGTCCCCAAGTCTCAAAGCGTTATGTATAGCACAGTTCTCGGTTGAATGACGTATATCGTTTACACCTAAACATGTTACAGGTGTAAGAGGTAGTTGCATAGTTTTACGAGTGTAGTTAACAACCTTAGCATTAACACGAACGTTTATCCATTTAGCTTTCTCAGACCCTGAAGTGTGTATAACATCGTAGTACCCCATGTATTGTTGTATGATATTAAAAAGTTCCTTGTATTCGATAAACCCTTCGGACCATTTTATATGATGAAAACAATTAGTTAACCAGATGTTTGTTTTAGATGCTTTATAGTTCAGAGTATCGAAAGAATACGGTGGTTTGAATAAGAAGTAATACGTAGTTTTTGTAGGTAAATCTAAAACAACCAATTCTTTAATCAAAAATTCATTATAATTACCTCTAAATGCTTGAAATTCTACAATACACTCTCGTTTCCCACAGTTTTTTTTTGATGATGCAATGTTACTACTTTTTATCTTTAACAATTTCTTCTCTAAAATAGGTTGTAATATTTGTTCGATATTAGAGATTCGTCTTTGAAAGTGAAGATAATCATATTGCGAGGTGTCCATCCTTCGATCTTCATCTTCGTCCATCAGTATAAATACGTCCGCAGTTTCTTTAAACCGAACCACCCCGATCATAAGCTTGTTGAGAAATGAACTGGTTTCCACACCACAGTAGACCTTTTATAGTCTTGCTGTACAGTTCACGGCGCGTTGGTGAAATTTTAACGTGGTCACCATTCCCCAGTAGGCCTAAACCACGTGTCTGTTTAGACAAATCATTCAACCTGTTCAAGCTGATTATATGATAATTCACCTAACAGTTCAGCAAACTGTTTAACATATCTGTGTGAAGTAACTTCTTGAGGTAGTCTGTTTAAAATGGAAGAATCAATATCATCGTATACCGGTTCGACCGATGGGTTGTTATGAATCACATCGATTAGATACTTTTGTACATAAGATCCGTTTAATGATAGCTGTTGCAGGTATCGGTTAATAGCATGTGATACACCGTTCAACACATAAAACTCATCAGTTGTTAGTAATACCTTTTCATCGTGTTGTGAAAAATCTTTTAGTCTGATATATTGTTTTCCATAGATTTTCAAGTTGTCAACTTCAATGTCTGAATTTTTTATTCTAATTCTGGTTTTCTTACCGCTAACTTTTTCTAATAAGTGTTTCTCAAAATCATTAACGTTATTAATAAAATGCATCCATGTATCCATAGTAAACAAAACATGTTTTCCATAGTGATTGATTAGAACACCTGGTAAATAACCAAGCGCTTCAAAAACTCCGACTATAATATTCTTTGCCATGCACTTCGTAAGAGGATAAAATATGCTAAGATATATCCCTGATAAAACATCTAATGTTTCATTATCACCTCTTCTTGAAACTTTAATAGGGGTTTCTTTAAACGAACTGAAGAATTGTTCAACGCTTTCGTTTATTTCATCATGAACGTCATCATCATTTGATGTAGATGAATATAATACAGTTCCGGATTTTTCTACATCGGGTTTTAATTCCTCTATTCCCTTTTCATCGATTGAATGGCTCACCGCTGCTGCTGCTGCAATATCCAGATGTGAATCCATTTTATAATATCTAGCAATGTTGTACCTCTGAAATCAGAAAACAAAGTGTGAACTAGCGACGTTCATTCGCTGCTTTTATACTCTATCCACGTGAGACGAAGGAGTAGGGAAACTTGTTGTTGAACATTCCTTTACTCCACCATCATTATTCTTACAAGACTCTTCTGACTACACCGGTTAGAGGTGTGTATGTAACTATCGTGTCATGTAATATTAAACAGTACGCAGATGTATTATCCGGGATATTATCTTCGGTTTCAAACTCTAATCTTATATCGACAGTAGATGACTTGACTGATTCGTTTTGTTTAGAACAATCTATAACGACAATCGGATACTTGTCTTTGAACATTTTCGGTGTTAATAAAGGTGCATCCGATCTATTGTAATAAGATGATTGAAACCGAGCATACATATCATATAGTTCAGCGTATCTATCGTTTTTAAACGAAATATTTAAATTATCATAAGGGAAAAATTGTGAGTTTAGATATAGTTTAATATTTATTAGTTTACAATGATCAAACGTTCCTGCATCCGCTGTTAATACATTTCTTTTACTTGTTTGTAACGCAAAAATTACGTATCTAGGTTTTTCAAGAGTGGTTGAAGTTTTTATGTTCCATGTTTGTCTTTGCGTTTTAGGTAGAATAGGATATTCATGCATCTCCCAATTCCTAAAAGGTAAAACAATATCGCGATCCGAATCTAATTGTTTTAGAAGTGTTAATCTACGCTCATCAGCAAGTCGCACATAAGGTACTCTCCATGTTATTTTATTTAAAATTAATTTCCATTCGAGCGAAGCATCCGTAGTTCCGGTAGGTGCTATAATAGCATCTGTATCGGTTGAAGATCGTAGGAGGAACAA
>JAGFPH010005551.1:8079-29230 GCA_018207615.1 Philaenus spumarius
TAATATTTATAAACTATATTCATTGTTTTAAATAATATTAATTAAACTGATATTACATTTTGTGTTTCTCGTATTTATCAATAGGTAATCATCTAGCTAACAAAATGTATTAACAAAACACAATTTTAAAATACAAATATTTTTTTATTTTTTTTAAATTGGGTACATTGGGGGAGTCCTTTTTACCCGACTGGTTTGTTCCGGTTTTCTTTCGAAATGATTTGGCCACCCTACATAAGTAGTATCTAGTATTAATAGTTCTTTAACCTAGTATTTAATAGTTACCTAAAAATAGATTCAGTAGCTTTGTTTGAAATTCCATTTTTTAAACAAAATTAACACCATAAAAAATAACAAATATTAAACAATTTCAATTTAAAATGCAGCACCTATTACAAATAACAGGTGGGGATTCATTGGGAAAATCCAAGGCCACACTAGTGGATAAGCGCGGCTGACAACCCTATGACGTCACGCGGTCAACATCCCCCCCTCCTCACCGGTAGCGGCAACGTTGGTCAAACTTCAAAAGATTTCCTGAGCCCTTCTACTCTCGCCGGCATTGGCTATGTTTAGCAGAATGAGTTTATAGTAAAAGCCGCCTTAGGAAACAACACTGAAGCAGAATGACACAGTGATTAAACGTTCCAGCCTACTTATTGGTGTTAATTTTACTTGCACTATACGCTCCTACCCCGCATTCTAATTAAAAAATTAGTTATACTTTTTAAAATAATTACAGTCATTTGGTATAACCCTTTATCATTATTGTTGCGTTTCTTTGGAAACAGTTTGAAAATTTTAAAATATTATTTTAACTAAAACTTAGTAGTATTAAAAAATAGTTTTAAAAACTGGAGATATTTAACAAATTTTTTATAACCACTTATAACAGAAGATAGAAATTAAAACAAACATAACCTGGGTAATGATAATACACAGTAACAACTTACTAAAAGAAACAATATTTAAAAAGTAATTTATAATAACCAATATCATTTGCGTTACGGTATTCCGCATTGGAACTTCTATAGCGAAGCAGATACATAGTATATGTGCTGAAAGGATACTGAATATTGTGTTTTTTTCATAAGAGGACCGCCATGAATGTTGAATGAAGGTAAAGATACTGTGAAAAGACTAAGTTACAACTTCGGGCTATTTTTTATATTTTAAATGCTTGTAGGTTTGTTATATAAAATAACTTAACTAAACAACTTAACTTATAAAATAACTTCCCGATTGTGCTGTGTTAAAAAGTCGGAGCACGTCGGGAACAAGTTTTTGGTGAACATTTTGAAAACATTGGGAGCCGAAGTCTCAAAAAAGGGTTCCATCTTTTCACTAATTTGTGTACTGAAATTTGCTGTTGAGTTATTCTCATTTAAAATATTTAAATGGCCTCCATTTTGAAACGGATTAAAGTTGAATTTTTTTTCATACTGTCTTTATATTGATGAGTAACGTGCAAAAATGTCAACTCAATCGGTTAAGCCGTTCAAGAGAAATAAATTATCAAGTATACAAAGAAAATCGCAAGTAACTGGTCATACGTTTAAAGGAAGGTTTTTTAAGTTTTGACATAATATGATCCTCCCCTAATTACCTCCGTGCATTACAGAATCATCATGTACAGTTCAGCTGGCTTCAGTGTACGTATAAGATGTCTTATATAAATAGCACATGTAGATACTTAATAAATATACGAAAAATAGATTAAAATTTGAACACAGTCGTTTAAAACAGATTGATCACTCATTCAACGCATGTTGCAAGATGTAGTGAGCAGTAAAACTCTTTTTATTTCTATTGCAATTCACCATAAAGGCAGATAAATTAAAATTGTAAAAAGGAGAGAAATTTGCATAATATGAGGTTTTATCAGCATTTAACGTTAATTGGTTTCGAGCAATGCACAAATTCTGAATATTATTTTACCGAAAGCCACAAAGAAATTAAAATTAATTTCTAATACAAACTGCTCCTCAAAAAAATCCCATATTTGCATCTGGGTAGTTAAACGTAGCTGTGTAGGTTTAATTAATTTTATAAAAGTATTTTCACACATAAATTATTAACTCGCTAAATATTATAGACAGATCAGGCATGTTTAGACAATGTCACGAGCATGTCACGTAGTGGTTTAGTGTATTTTATTTTCTTAACGTCTTTACTTTATGCAATTTAGACTAATATAGACGGGGGGGGGCAACTTGTAGCGCAAGTAAATCGACCGCCAGCAACGAGGAAAGAGCGAATTTAGTCTCTCATCCACTCTGCTTCAAATTAACTCAATGTGGAGCCCAACTTTTTTGAAAATTTGCTAGGAATAAAAATTATTTGACTGCCATCTATAAATATTAATATCTGTTAGTCACGTGACGGACCTAACAAGGTAATCTTATTATTATTAAATATTAAGCGTTAGTAACCAAGAACATATCAAAATTACAAATTAAAAGATCTAATTAATTTTTTTGGAACATTTTAAAGATAATATATAATTTTTAGTCAACGATATAATATTGGGTGGCAGTTTTCTAAGGAACACCACACACACCATATTTCGTAAAACTTTGTGTGTTCGCCTTAAATTTATAATTAACTAGGTGAAAACCATGCCACCCCCTCCCAGCACGCTTATCTAGCACAATTTTGTAACCTAGCACAAAGTAATTGAACGTAATCTACACTTTAGACTACACGTAACTATCTATAAGACTTTACTTATATGTAATCTGAAGTTTATAGTGTTGGTAGTATTAAATACACAATACAAACCTGCTACTTGTTAAATTTAATAATTTGTAAACAAACCTTTGTGCGTCACTAGTAATCACTATAATATGCGTATTTAACTGGGTATTTCAATATCACAGATTAGGTTCCTTAAGCTGGAGTTATTTGTAATATCTACCATAACTTAATTTGTCGAAATAACCATTAAGTTAAATTTAAGACTAAACAATGGTTTGTACCACAATGTCGGTAAAATTTGTTTAAATAATATTACTATGAATACTATAAACTTTTTTGCAAAAACGTGGCTCTTCGACGATTTATCAATCACCCTTTCTAGAATAAAAATAAAAATATCTACACAATTTGAAACTAGTAATTTTGTTTCTAATGCTACAGTACTGTATGTCTTAAAAATTTGTATTAACCTGTGAAAATTTTAATCAAATACTTACAACAAAATAAACTCTTCTTGTAAAGGGTGTCAAGCATACAATCAATCAATTTGGTTCAATTGTATTCCAAACAATATACTGCATCTAAGACTTATGCGAATTTATATTAGCAATTTATTTCCTCTTAATAAGTCAATGTTTCTCGTCTTATATTTTAAACGTAACAATACAATAAACATTTGTGAAACATGATCCTACCAAACGAAGTGATCTACCTCTCATTTTGTTCCTTTCTCATGCCAGTATATCGATTTTAAATAATTTTTTTTGTGTCAGGAATACAAAATGCTGACGGAGATGAAAATCTTTTTTTAACGAACAACTTATCTATCCATGTTGACAAAGTTGAAGTGGATCTTTTATTTTAATAAAACCAACTACTTTCAGTTTAAGCGATCAAGTGCATATTACCTCATTATGTAAAATATAATTACAAAATCCATTAGCTTTATATTATGGATATAGGCTTCGTCCAAAACTAAGCTGGTATGTTGGAATGAATCTCTTCCTAGATGGTGATAATTACTGACCTCAAACTTCCGGATATTCGTAATTAGCTCCATATGATCCTAATGAATAAATTGTTTTTCAGTGAGAACATGATAGTAGGCTAATTATTGCATTCATCTACATTTCCACTCAAATCAACATTTTACTGATTATTGTCCCATCCTTTCTACGTAAATACTATATTAGGTTTATAATGTCGCAGAAACTTTTTTTAAAAGTTTAAACGTTCGTTTTTACTATGGTTGTGTTTTTCTATAAACAGAAATTAAATAAAGCTTTGAACAGCTATTGATGGTATTGTAACAAACATGGTGATATGACATTGTATTATAGGAACACACATATTTTACATCAATTGAAAGTTATTATAAAAATAACATAAGTTTAGTTGGCCTACAAATTAAATGTATGTTATTGATTCCAACCTATTACCAATTTTTAAAGAGTGACTTTATGACGTATAAATTAGTATTAAACATTTTCTATTTTGTAATATTTTCTGGTTATAATTATACTAAAATATGATACCTTATTTATGTGATTGCTATAATTGGCCTACGTATTTAAAATTTGAAATAAATCAAGCTATATAAAAAGTATTAATCATTATATGAATTAAGGTTCTTGAAATAATTATGAATAAGGTGTAATATTTTAAAAATAAAACACATGAAGAGAAATGCAGTTGTAGTAGCTTCTCAGATGCAAAACTGTATTTTATGATACTGTATGTGTTTAACACTTAATTTTACACAGAGTATGCTATTTTTTTTAAATACACTATTTCTGTATATTTTAAAGTTAAACACATACCAAATGTATTTTAATATTTTGTTACACTAACATAATGTGCTTGTTTTTTCACTTTGTCAAGGTTGGTCCAATTTATTTAATCAATAACAAGTTATCGACTTATATATGAATTACTACCATTGTGGATTTTATTAAATTGAGTTGAAAATAGATGAACATACGTGTACAAAATAGTAAGAGTATAATATATATAGTAATTTAAACTTATTAGTTGACAATATAAAGTATTTTAAATTATACTAATACTAATAAAAAGTTACATTATTCAGGTTACCCAAACACGGTACACAAAGTTTGTATGTAGTGGGTTGTTGCATTACTGGATATTTAGATGTAATTTCGTTTAGTATTTCTTCAGCCTACGAAGTAATTAACCAAATGTATCACAAAGGGGGTGAAATGAAAAGATGTAGATGTAAGAGTATTTATGTAATAGTAAACACAGGCTTTATAAATAAGCCTGCTTTTGAAATGTTACTTTCAGAATAAACCAAAATGTATTACAACAGTATTAAAAGCCCACACATTTGTAGAATACTAACGTAATCCAACTTAAGCTTTACTTTATGTTATATGGTAAAGTCTGTTGTGATTATTGACATTAATTTATCAATAGTTTACATTATTACGTGCATAACTTATAATTATAAATAATGCAATACACCGACTATACCTATATTAAATTATTTCAGTTACGATTTTTCACAAATTTAAAAGGAATTAATCAATACTGTATAATCGTACAACTCTCTCTGTCGTATTTTTATCCTATAATTGTTCAACCCTAACAATAGCCTCCTAATTGTCTGTTCGGTGAAGTAGTTTAAAGAAGAAGAATGCACATCTATTTATATAAATAGAATGTTTAATCAATAGAATATCTAAATATACATTTGTCATTTAACTTTATTATATTAGAATGAAACTACAGTAAAATAATTACAATTTTCTTAGTTTCCTTTTTGTAAAATAATTTCATTTGGTATTTCTAATATAATATATAGTTTATTATCACAATTTATTGCCATTCAATGCCTGCTAATATATAGAGATGTTGTCTCATAAGAAATATATCTCACGATAAACGGAATCAAGAATATACAAAATACAAAGGCTTTTATACATTTAAATAAACGAAAAGGTTTAGTTACTTTTTTCCGAATTTGTCTTAGTTTAGTCGCAATCCGCCATTTGTTTTACAAAATCTCACTGTTATACTACAGAAAGAGATAAAATATTGAGTTCAAATTTTATATGAGTTTTTTTGTGTTACGATTTACAAAAGTGTACCAAACACCAAGAATTTGTGTTTATAATTTTCAAAATGCCGACCGTTAAAATGTTTATCGTAGAACATCTTGAAAACCGTTAAATTAACAAAATGTTATTTAGAAGGCGATATTCCATTAAAAACTTCCAAACAAATCAATAGCTACATTTCACTTTTTAGTAAAGTTCTGTTTATCTATGTGTCAAAATGTTTTTAGCTTTGAAAAAACCAACTAATGAAACAACTTTGATGCTTAACAGTGGTAAAAGGATCACCGATATCTTAAAACCTCAAAAAAAAATTATTATTCTATAATTAATTTGTCTCTACAACTTGATTATTTCCCATATTCCATTAATAGGTAATATTCCTTTGTTATACAGTCTCTTCAACTTGTCAAGCAAATTAAATAAAAATATAAACATATGCCATAATAATTGCAGTATTTTATTAGAAATACTATTTTTCAATTTCTTTTTGGCACGGTTTTAGATCTAAAGCATTTTTGCAAGAGAGCTAACACGAGAAACTTCATAATGATAAATAAATACCTAATTAGTCAACTTAAAAGAACTGTGTAAAATTAACGCTGTTCAAACAAAAAACACTAATAAATTATTCAAACGTGTTTAATATTATTTTTCCTCGTTATTATTGTTTATATTTTTCATAAAAGTTTTATAATTTTATTATAATAATATAAAAGTTGTAGTAAATTAAAAAACCTTTAAAATGAGGCTTTGTAAATCTTGATTGGTGGAATTTTTCCTGAGAAACATTTTGTAAAAACCACAGAAAATTTGATCTTATTGGAAAATAAACTTATAATTTTGTCATTTTAAAAGTTAAACCTTTTTAATTTTATTGGGTAAAATTGCAGTTAATTGCACGAGCAACCTTACACAATTTGGGACCTGTCGGATATATTGATTTTGTATGCAACTGTTTAGAGCGTTATTTTGAAAAATGCATATAAATTAATTATTGTTTCTGCCGATTAACATTTCTTTAAAATTTTAAAACTTACGAAAAAACTTTCGAAGCTCGTGATCTCTATTTTTAGTGAAAGTAAAGATCATGAGCTTCGAAACGTGCATTTCAGATTTTCGTAAACTTGAGAAGTTGGTTAAAAGTGGTCCTGAACACGAGCACAAATCAACTAAAGTTTTACTTTTAAAACGTCAAAATTATAAATTTTCCAAACATAGTAATTTTTCCATAGTTTTTAAAAAATTTCCCAGACACAAATGCAACGATCAAGACTTACAATATCTCGTTTTAAACGATTTTTTAATTTACTACAACTTGTCCATTGAAATTATAGCGATCCATCCAATGATTTACAAAATTAAGTGAAAACCCAAAAAAGTGTAATTGTTCGTGGTTTTTGTTGGTTCAATAACTCCACAACAAAAAATTACTTTTACCCAAGAAGGTACTTTCATCTACAAACTATTTCCCAAATCATAACAAAAACGGTTTTCTGTTAAATTTTTAGCCAAAAAGGCCCTATTTTAAGCTTTAATGATTGGTCTAAATAGTGTGGTTAAGTTCTACTTAGGATGTAAACACACAGAACTTAAGGGGATCCGCCACTATCTTTTTTGTGATTTTAAATTTTTTTTGACATTTATATTTTATTTTTTTTTCTTGTAGCTAGTGTTGTTTTAAACATGTGTACAAAGTTTCAAGTTAATCTGAGTTCTATTTCATAGGGGAAAAAAATCGACCAGCGTTAGCTATACCGCTTATTTTCAGTCGGAGAAATCCTATAGTTTCGCAAAGCACATTCCAATTCCATTCAAATGGTTTATTATATCTTACATTATTATAATTATGCATACAGCTATAGTAGTTTTGAAGTGCATACCAATGAAACTTAATTATGTATAAAAAAAATCATATATATATATACAGGTTTTGTATATATGTAACTACATTTACATAATAATGTTTGAAGCAAGTGCCCGAAAACCATTTTCACGGGAAAAGTTAGAATTGATGCTGGAACAGCAGAAGGAATCAGCATCTATAATAAAGGATACATGATGACAATGAGAATGCTCCTGGAAAAATCAGGAGTGTCACCTGGAATAAAAACTGTCGACCTCGCTAAGAAAAAGGACGACGTTCGCCTGCGGCTGCGTAAAGCTCGCAGTACTGAGAAGTACAAAAAATACAGAAAAGTACTCAAATATGCCAAACTAAAAGAGGAAGAGCATAAGAAAGCCAGGGAAGGAGTTACATATGAACCAGGGAGCTTTTAAGGGACATTTTTACATCTTGCACTCAATTTTTATCTTTAAACGCCGTTTACCGGAAACTGTATTTTTAAATATGTTTTGTTGAATAAAATTGTAACTAATTGACCTATGCCTTTCAAATTTTTACCACTTTTCTATAGTAATATAATAAAGTTTTTGCGGTATCTAGAACCTTCTATCACTATTGATTTATTTTTTATAAATAAAAATATACAATTATTTTGGCAAAAATTTATAATTTTCTTATTTAACCTGTGGTTTTGTTTGTAATTGGGTTAGGAAGGTTTAGATACCGCAAAAGTTTCATTATTTTATGTAGATCAAAATAAAAAAAAGTTCATTAGAATAACTTAATAAACAATAAAGATATATCAAATTTTCGAAAACTCGAAAAAAAGTTTAAAAACCAAATAAAAATAATAATAAAAAAAATATTGTTTTATTTTTCAGTATAAATCCTATAATTAGTGCCCTGTTAACATATTATAATGCTCAAAATCAAAATTGGCAAGGAAACAAAAAAAAAGTTATAGATAGTGGCGGATCCCCTTAATAAATCAAATCAGAGAAAATTATGAGTTAAAATTACTACTTATAATCTACAAAGTATAATGTATACAGGGTGATTTTTTTTAAATGGGCCACCATTGGCATCTCAGAAACTATAAAAGTTTCAACAATCTTTAATGGGGGGACCTTTCCTGTTTTTTTGGGTTAAGTTTATCAAAAAAACATCAAGAATAAACACGTCTTAAAATTGCATGTTAAATCCAAATCCGTCATAAAAAATAGGGGCTTCTATAAGAAATTTCAAAGTTGACCGCCATATTGGAAAATGGCAGCCATTTACAAATATTTTAACTACATATTTTTTAATTTCCCAAAAAACAAGGAAAGGTTCCCCATTTAAAGTTTGCTGTAAAATTAATATACTTTCTGAGATTCCAATGGTGGCCCAATTAAAAAAATCACATAAAATAGAAAATTTTTGAGAGGCTGTAGCTCATAAACGGTTGGGATTAGGAAAACATACAAAAGAATAAAAATGTCTTAAATTTGTGTCCTCAATTGAAATTCAACATAAAAAATAGGGGTTTCCATTTGAAAAAATGAAGTTGGCCACCATATTGGAAAAATGGCGGAGTTTTTGGAAATGTTAATATTGTATTTTTAATGTAAGGGAAAACGTAGGGAAGGTAACCTATTTAAAGATTGTTGTAACTTTTATAGTTTCCGAGATGCCAATGGTGGCCCATTTAAAAAAATCACCCTGTATATCTAATTAAATACAAATATGTGCCGCTTTACGTACGTTAAGACAAACTAAATATGTTAAATAGGACAAATTTCATTTTGTGAGTAAAGGTTTACGCCGAAGCAATAAAAATAATCCGACCTACAATCTATGCTATAGAAAATGAAAAAAAAATGTATGCTAAAGACCTAAGTAAATATAACAGAAAATTAAATAGATGAAATTGCTTGAAATCAATCAAATGGAAAAAATGAATATAAATGTAAACATTGCCTTTAATTTCAACTAAATAAACTAAAGGTCCACCACAGATTAAGACTCCTAATATTCATCATTAAATCTATTATATATATTGCAAATCCCACCCCGTTCCCTCTCCCTCGTTCGTTTTCTATATATGTTTCTCGTTTACAACTGTATACTGTACATGTGATATTTATTTTCATAAACCTGACTGTTTTAAATAAGAAATTTGAAAATGTTAAGTGTTTGTATACAGTTATATTTAGAACTAAATTACGAAACTTTTTTACATTTATGGAAAAAATTACAAAATATGTTTACTACTTTTTATGTAGACTTAAAGTTGAACTTTTATTTTTCGTAACTGAACATTTTATGTTTCTTGAGTTAATAACTTTGTAAATTTTACATCTATAATTTTTTACTGGCATATATAAATTTGTTTAACCTATTTCTACGAAAAAGCTATGGAACACTTTTAGATTGGGGTTCATTTACTATTTTTGGCGAATTTTTGAATAAATGCTTGCACACGCCAAAAAATCCATTTTCGTTAAAGCTGCCGGTTCTAGGGTTAAATAAGACAATTATGTTATATATTATTTTCTCATATTCATGGCAAGTATATACGTTGATAAGTAAACGATATATATTATTTCGAGTATATATCATTTCCTGCAAAGTACGAATGAAATCTCCCATCAATCACACTGTCCTATATAGAGTTCTAAAAACGTTATATTTTCTGTCAAATATATACGGTCCTTTGTCGACCTTTTGCGTTACTCGGAAAAAAATATAATTTATTAATGTAAATCCTGCACAATTAGACAGTTATAAATATAACTACTGAACACATTTTTTTTAATGAAGAGCTTCTAAGTTATTATTTGTAGGATATAAAATAATGTAGCTTAGATACCTCAAAGTTAAAATGAAAATTAGTTACACGTAATTGAATCTTGTTTACCATTACTTCAAAAACAAGTTTTTTAAAGAGTTCGCACACTTATTTTATACAAATACTGTGGAATATATATTTTTCCAAAGTAAAAATACATACCAGGTGTCTTAAAAAGCCCCCCCCCCCCTATTTAACTTTTGTGTTTGTTAAAACAAACAAATATCCTTTTGGGGAACGATACTAACTTAGCCCAAAGTATCTTTTGAAGCAATCGGAAATTTTGAGTGTCCCCTAGTAATTTTCCTAGTCTTAAATAGTCCTTTAAAATGAGGTATTACATGACCATACTTCCCATTTAAAAATGCTGAGATGCCCCCAAAATCCCCCATTTTTATAGGACACTCAAAAATTTCCGATTGCTTCAAAAGATACATTGGGCCCAGTTAGTATCGTTCCCCAAAGGATATTTGTTTGTTTTAACTAACACAAAAGTTAAAGTGGGGAGGGATTGTGGGACTTTTAAGACACCTGGTATAGTTTATAAGCACTTTCATACAGTATAATTAAACTTTTTAGGTCTTCATAAAAACAGCTGGTGAACACTATGTACGCTCTTTCTACACCAACAACTATATCCAAATGAATCCATTCATAAATACAGTTTTCTCGCTTAAGGGTCTGCTGTAGTGGCGACCATCTTGGGTTTTTATCCCATAAGAGCAACGTTAAATTTCAAACCATTTATTTCGTTTACTTTTTATCATAAAAATGTTTTCAAGGTCTCATTTTAAGCACAGTCGCAATACGCATCCGTCTTGCAATTTACATTTTTTTAAATGCTTTTGATTTGTTATGTAATTGACATTTTGTAAGTACAAAGTTTGAATTTTTTTCCTTACACAATAAAAAATTAATAATAAAAATGTTATAAAGAAGATTCAGGTTTTTTTTCAACACTCAATTACAAAAGATATAATAATAAAATGGTATGAAATGAGGCAATGTCAAAGCGCTTAGCTGCAAGAAATTGCACTGTTTAGATAGGGATATAGTGAGAAGCGGTTGCTTTTCCGGTAGCTTTCTCGTTTACTAGAGCAGACACTTAATAATAATGTCTTGTATGACCTATGGGTTTCTATTAAAGTTTTTATTAAGTTATAGGGTTTCCAGAAAACTCTTTTGTAGAGTACTCGTCATGGATTCTGTATCATAGTTAGGTTAGTTTTAAAATATACCTAGGTTTGTGTTTGCTATTATTTTAGTGGTTTTTCGCTAGGGGTTTAAACCTTAAAAATACATATATGAATTCTTGTAAATGAAGAGTTAGGTATCTTGCTTGACCAAGATTCGAATTCTGGTAAAAACCATTGATGTTTGTGTAGTTTGAATACTAAAAATTGTATTTAAGGCTAGGACAGTCCGTCGGTAATGTTCGCCTTGGTACACAAACCAATCAAAATTAAACGGTGTTAGGCCTATGTTTTAATATTCAAACTATTGTAAATGTCAGAATAAACAACCGTTACAAACTCTTTACCAAGTCATAGATTGATTTGAAATAAGGAAGTTAAATTATTTCAAACAATAAGTACAAGGAAACTATTGATTTCATTTTCTGCAGTAATAGGTCAATGTACTGCATAGCGTGGTCAATAGAATGGCGACAATAAAATAATGCTCACTGAACCCATCAATAATGTTTCGATTTAGATAGCTATCTATATTGAGAAATCAGTTTTTGTAAAATTTACGACCTAGCCGTAATTCCTTAAATTGATTATTACTTACATTTGGCAAATACATTTCCTGGATATGAAATAAGCTTACTGTTAATTGCTCGGTATATTTGCTATCTCACCATTCTCAAAGCTATTACAATTAGTTAATTTTATCTGATAATGGACCTTGCTGCTTCTAGTTTCATTGATTTTTCTTATACTTTTTTACACGTTTTGAATAGTATTTTATTAAACGTTAGTTTTTTAGTTGTATTGGTGTTTTATACTTTCTGAGGGAATCTTATTGATTTTTGAAGAGCCTTTATATTAAAAAAAAAGAGTAAATAATAAATCAAGAAAGTTTTTATTCTTGTTTTGTTTTTACTTAATTAATTTTAATATCTTATAATTTCGGGAATGTTTATATCACACATTTTATGACTTTCATCGATTTATCAATTTGTTGTATTTGTATTTTAGTAAAAGGAATGCAAATGAATTTAAAAAAAATATATTCAACTTTAATATAGTTGTTTCTTGTCTTATGGACAACATTAAATTTTAGAACCTCTCCAAGGAGTAACGCAAAACTAAATTGAATGCAAGAAAAGTAATTTGTTTTGTTTCCTTAACATTCGTACTTAAACAATGGTATTATCTGATGCAAAGAGATTATACAAAGAAAGTTCAATTCATATCTTAATTAAATATTTTGTTGGATATATTACTTTTTAATAAACTTAGACAATTCAGTGTGAATATACAAATAGCGTTGATATTATAATATTTATGTTTATAGGACTTTAAACCTACTACAAGAGTAACCACACAAATACGGTAGAGTTAGCATTAATTAATTAAATTTTAACCATGCTCCAAACAGTAAACATATCAAACTTGTGAACTTCGATAAATTGTAAAAACCTCTTTTGAGAGAAAGGTTAGCATTATTAAAATATTAAGATGTGATGACTGAAGAAGAAGTGGTAAAATAGTCACAATAAAAAAATACTTAATACATATTGCAATACAAACAATTACAAAATCTTTTATAACATTTGCTCTAAATTTTAAACGCTACACACTAAATACATTATTTATTTCCTTTAATAAATAATATGTATTATTTAACACAATTTTGTTTTGTACTAATAACAGTTTATTAAATAATGAATACAGGAATTTTTCGAATGAAATTTTATCTCTTATAAAACTACAATTTTATATGCGAATTCGCCCACGGGCTGAGATGTCAAAACAAAGGAGTAGCCTATTTGCTCTAATAAATAATTACTTTTATCAAAGAGAAATTCTTTTGCCTCTACATCCTTTCACAAGAAATGTTTTACATGTAAAAAATCTTCATTCATATTAAAAGCTGAAACTTATTACTTCCTACACAAAACTTCCTAGCGCAAACTTCCTATGGGCGGGATATAAAGTACACTCAATGCTTTTTATATGGTAATTTTTCGGCACGATAAATCGTATGTTAGTAAAACAACAGTTGAAACAATAATACATCAATGAACTGCCATGTCTGTGCATTTTTTGCTTGGCCTCAATTATTTTTGTAAAAAAATATGAATGTTCATGTTTGACTAAAAATTCTTGCTTAGTAAAATGCTAATTGTTTACTAAAACTTAGTTGAAGGAAAACTGTTTTGTGACTTAAGGGAAGAAACATTTCCTTTCGGGGAAAAATGTGATACTTTCCTCCATTAAACGGGAAAGCAACCGGACACGCAAGCGCTTCTCACTATAGCCCTATCTAGACAGTGCAATTTCTTGCAGCTGAACGCTTTTACATTGCCTCATTTCAAACCATTTTATAAGTCTATCTTTTGTAATTGAGTGTTGAAAAAAAGCTGAATATTTTTTATAAAATTTCGGATACGGCTTTCCAATTATTTTTCATTATTAATTTTTTATTGTGTTGGGAAAAAAATTCAAACTTTGTACTTACAAAATGTCAATTACATAACAAATCAAAAGCATTTTAAAAAAATGTAAAATGCAAAACGGATGCGTATTGTGATTGTGCTTAAATGAGACCTTGCAAACAATTTGATGATAAAAAATAAACGAAATAAATGCTTTGTAATTTAACATTGCTCTTAAGTGATAAAAATCCAAGATGGTCGCCATTACAGCAGACCCTTAAGACACAAATAACTAAAACACAGTCATAACAACTTTTTTTTTAATTATTATTTTTTGAAAATATTCTACCGAATACTGAGTAAATCCTATACTGCTTCACACTTTGTCACATGTTCTTGAGTTCCTATTTAACGTTTTAGAAAAATTTCAAGATCAGGTAGTTAAACTACAAAATAAGTAATTATAATCTATCAGAATACTTAGACTACAGGTTATTAAATAAAATATCCTCATACAGAAAATGTTTATAGTAGTTAAACTTTGTCGCATTGTAAATGACGTGTTACCAACTATGTACATATTAGACATATATAAATCAAACGTGTACTTATATAATACGCATTAGGGTTGTTTAAAAGGAACCTTTGAAATAAATGTATTATATTCTTAGAACATAAATAAATACTAATGAAGATAAGGTTGTTACTGGAAATGATTATTATTATTATTGGATCCGACAACTTTGCTTACAAGTTCAGTCATATTTGAAGAGGAAATGTAAAAAGAATAATGTTAAACATAATACTAAAAAAGTTGCTTATCGAATATAAATAAGCTAAATTGTTAACTGATTTACCTCTTATATGTTTGAGGTACTTACTTAAACTTTACTTAAACTATTGACAGTAAAAAAACTTTAGAAGGATAAAGTTTCACGTAGCAACAGAACTTCAACAAAGTTAGAACTTGATATTAAACAAACATATGATCAAGGCATTGTCAGTATTCATGAAAATTGTATTATGGTTTAAAATTGTAAGTTGTATCCCACCCTTTTAATGCGATATAACACATAAAAACAGAAATGCTACAAATATGGACAAAACAAACAGTGCTTATTAACACATATTGTTAAAAATGAATTTGTATTTACTTCATAGCAATATTTTTTCATTTACTCAATACTGCATTTGGATAAAATATGAAATAAATTTAATTTGATATTAGTTTCAGATTATAAAATTCGAACTCTCTTCTCAAAAGAATACACACAATTTGAACTAAATATGTATAATAGATAAAACACTATTATTATCAGATGTTTTAATTATCAATAAAAAGAGTGAATTATTTCACAAATTAGTTAACATAACTTCATTTGTGGATATGATTTTCCTAGTAACTCTGTGTCATGTAACCCTTTTCCAATCCGAGATAGATTATAATATCCCTCTTTTGTTTTGATCAAATTTAATTCAAGACTATTTGCTTTGATTATACAATAAAAGGCACTTCTAGAAGATAACAATAAAATAGAAATGTTATAACTGGTACTTGATGAAATTTATGTTATGTTCTGAAATTATAATAAACCTAGGGAGTAATTGATTTGCAACAGCAAAATGTTAGACATGGTATACATTCAATAAATATTACTATTTTTAATTGGTGCGAGTTCTTTTTTTTTAAACATTTAAATCAATTTTGTAACTTTTTCATAAATTTTAATTAAATTATGTCTTATTTAACAAATACCAATTAAAAACAGTAACAAATATGTAAGAATGTTTGACTGAAATTGTTTGTAAAGCAAAACAATAAACACTTTTTCGAGACTTCTGCTCGTGTTTTTTTTTTTTTTTTTTTAATAATAAAAATGTGACGTTTTTGTCACCCACGTCACGTTCCAGTCACGCTAGAAAGCTCAAAAGTTTTTCAACTCTCCGCATAAAATTACGAAGATTTTGGCTCCATTAGAAGTTGTCTACTTCGTCTGTGGTGAGTGCATATATCGTGTCCACAGACAGACAGACATACATACAGACACACGGACACAAATCTTGTATTGCTTTATCGTGTTCAGAGATCTCAAAAACATCGAGAAAAGCCATAAAAAGGGGGGGTAAAAGTTTTAGAATTTTCGCTTAATGCGAGCCGAAGTATATTTATGTCAGTAATAGAAAGGCTTGTACAGTAATTGCCAACAACATTTGAATCGTAATTGCTTAGTTGTTCATTTTATAATTGTATAGTCTAAAAAACATTATCATTAGACCTACAAGTTATTAGGTATTTTTTTCGTATATTTGACATACATATGTATAAAGAACTGAAACTATGAAATTGAACTTAAGCTTTTTTAGTTATAATAATGCTTTATTTAGCAAAATCAATTTCTTAAGAACATCTTAAAACACTAAAAATTGAAAGTATAGACAACACATGCTACAAAATGACAAAGTGTATACTGTACCTATATACGTATGAAAAGTATATAAGTATAATCAGGATAAGGGAGCAAGGGGACATGCTGTGTTAATAATTGAACAACAGAACCACACTTCACAAATTCAAACTATTTTATCTATATTTAATTCAGAATGTTTACATTCACTAGATGTTGATTCAGAATTTGAGTTTCGAATAAACTTCACAAAGCATTAGCTATACTAACACTATTTTAAAAATATACTTAAGTTCCAAATATATTTTAGTTAAATAATACGTAAAACTAGATATTTTAACTGAATTTTAATAATCTCATTTGTGCCTGAAAAACTGCTTTAGGGCTACTTTTTTGAATACCAATGATTGTTCTTTTTTGAAGACTTTTGAATAAAAACCATTTTAAAATTTTTTCCAAGTTTTTACCATCTTCTTGAATTTGCATGAAAATATAATATACCTCTTTCAAGAGTAGTAGCGGTTTTTTATAGCTAAAGAACAAAGTAAACCTCATGGTATGACGCTAATTAATGTACAAACTTTGATATAAAGTTATATTAATTTGTTACTTTGTACAATAAAGCAACTTACTTAAATACCACCTCCTGTCAAGAGATTTGTTTGAAGTAAAACACCGAGAGGCAATATTATAACAAATACCAAAGTTCATAACAAGATCGGGTAGATTGCACTGAGTTTTAAATATTAAATCTGGTTACAGTATATAAACATATGAAATTATACGGAAACCGTTTACAATGATTATATAAGATTTACATGGTAATATCAAATTGTTATTATAAAAATAGAATAAATCCAAACATTAGTGATAACAGTAGAAACAATGTTATACGGTTATAAATAGATAAGAATAAAGATTGTAGAATTGCTACGTATATTTATAATTTAGATAAAGGTTATAAAATACAAGAATATCTAGACTATTATAAAAAATTAAAATAGCAGGTTTTTTTTTATTTATCCTAAAATAAACCACAATTATATTTGACTATTATATCTGTAACATTTGTGCTAATTTATTATTTGGCTCAAAGGTTACCTAGCAAACACAATTATTCAATTAGATTTTATCAGTGGCAACTGTTGAGTTACGCGAGTAGGACATGATAAATATATAAATGCGTGTTTTAAAAATAACTCCATCCAGCTCTAATAAGATTAAATCTGACATTCCAACCTCACCATCTTATTAGATTTGAAAACTATTGATCCTACTTTATCTGTTGAATTTAGTTTTTTTAGGTTTTGATAAGTTGAAGTAAATGCAGAATTATTTTTATTCTCATTAATTACATACATAGGTGAATACAAAATGCTTAAAAACATCCAATATATTTTCCTTTAGAATTTTCATTTGTTGACTTATATTTTATTTTGAATCCCTATCAATGTTAACCAAATTTGCAACTGTATTTAAATCAAACATTTAATAATTTATACTTAAGAAAATTTAAGTGAAACTAATGAAGTGTTTAATGGTGTATTATAAAATTCTGTTGATTCTAAATCATCGGCTAGTAGATTTAATATATTAATTATTTGCTATATTAATGTAATTTCATCAATGAGTATACATAAACATATGTACACACTTATACATAATATAAAGAGCATTGCTGATAGCGTAATTATATTACGCTATCAGTAATGCTCTTAGTATGCTATTAGTAATTAACTGTATACAGTATCAATCATAATCAAAAAGTATCGAACTTGCTACTTAGTGTAGGGGTGGATTGATAAATATTTGCTTTCAGTTAAATTGTATGTAGATAAAATAAAACCTGAACACAAAATCTTACAATAAATACGTTTACTAACCTCAGACGCTTTTCAACGACTATGTCGCCATCCTCAGTGATGCACGGGCTACAGTAACCAAACTATAACTGTATAGTTATAGTTATACGGTTATAGTTTGGTTAATGTAGCCCGTACATTAATTAGTTATTTATATAAATTGTATATGCTTGTTTGAGAAATAAAACTACAAGTAAATGAAGATGATTAAGTCAGTAATTGTACAGAAATTTGTATTGTTAAATACCTTATATTTATTTTCAAAAATTAGTTTTATAAACACATTTGTGCTAAGTAAACTAAAATATACTTTCCTTGCTAATTATATGATTTCCATTACAAATGTCAGTACATTTGGATTTATTTCAGAATTCCGTTCACGTTAGTCGTTAAAAACATAAAACGTATTTGATATAAAACAGCAATTGACATTTTACGATTTTCCGTCCCATTTCACGTTCCATATGAAACTTGACTACGATATGTTATCTCCGAGCTAGATAGGATACAACGGATATATCACTTTTTCAAGCTTGGTTCTTCCTGCATAGGGAGGAATTATATTTACTACCAACACAGTGAATTGTGTACATTTTATATATGTTTATAGTGTCATAAAACAGGTTTATACTTTTAGGAATTACCATGTGGGTAGTTTGGAAGAAATGAACTAAAAACGTTTTGAGGTTAACTAGAAGTGAAAGTGTAGGTTAAGAAACAGAGAATCAGAGTGTCTTAAAGGCACTCAAAGAGTGAATAATACATTTTTGTAAACATTCTAGATCAAGTTAATTCAAGCGATACAACTCTCTTGTTGTTTGTTAATATTAAGCTACATTGTTACACTCAAATACATTGTATATTTTTATTTATAGTAAACTAGCTGACCCGTACGGCGTTGCCCGTGGTTGTTAGTATTTTCAGTCTTTTTGACGTAATTGTATTCTTTTTAAGTGTTCGTTGAATACCCGTGCGTATCCTAACTGTGGTCATGAAAAAAAGGCTACGCTATTTAAGAAAGCACTGGAAATTTTATTCCTGTAAACTACTATCTAACATGAAAAAGCTTTAAATATATCGTTTTAATTTATAGTTTTTACTAATTTTGACTTTCACTTAATTTCATTGACAATGTTGCGAGCACCTACAGCCTAAAAGGAAGCTACGTACCAAATTTCATTCCAATTCGTTCTTATAGGGATTTTTAGTAACTTTGACCCCCCCCCCCCCAAAAAAACCGATCTAAAATTTCGAATTTCTTTTAACCCTTTCTTAGCGAGGGTTTAAATTAGCTGGGGGTCGTAGAAAATATATTTAAATCACTTTGTAACATCCGCGTTAATTTAGGATGTAACAGACTGGTTCAAATAGAGTTTGTAATTTTAAATGTATAGGCCTAATTAGTATAAGATATTGTTTAGTATTTAAATATACAATTATATATCAAAATAAAGCTACGAATGTGATATTTTAATGGCAATTAGTTTAATTCTGATTGTTTGTTTAGTTTTCAATATAATATGTTAAACTCATGTATGTTTATGGTTATGCATGGTGTGAAATAATTTGTTTGTTATTATTATTATTGATAGCGAAAATATGGTTTAAAAAGTATTAAAAAAATCATAGGTATGATATATTTTATATAAACAATATTTTAAACAGAATATCTCTAAGTAGGCCTATATAGATATTTAATAACCAATGTTTGAGTTGAATTATAATTCTATAAGCATTTTTCGTTGATTTTTCCTTGTGTTTGTTTATAGTTTTTTAATCTAACCTTATTTTTTTTTTTTAAGCTGTTAGTTTTGAAGAGTAGGTCTATTAAAGTGATTACAAATTTGATAAGTAATGTTGCTATGGTAATGATAGTAAACAAACATAACGTGTTGCTAAGCTTTTTATACGAACAGCTGTTTTTGTAAGCTATGGTTTTGAGTTCATACAGTAAAGACTGTTGAGTTTCTTCCAAATTTGAAACTTTTTCGGGAAACTTTTCAAATTTTTCTTTACGTATAAACCTTCTATGAACTACTGAAAACATTTTAAGACCAAAATTAGCCAAATCGGTCCAGCCGTTCTCGAGTTTAAGCGAGACTAACGAACAGCAATTCATTTTTATATATATAGATTATTACTTAATAATGATTTTTTATGCATTATGATTACATTTGTTTTCCTTGAACAAGACTGTTTATTCTATTTGGCACCAATAATGTGAAAATTCACTGCGATTATTTATGCGAGGATTAAAAATTTGCAAACTCTTCCTCTTTAAACTTGAAAATATTAAGAGGTTGTTAAGTTTACATATTATATAGTAGTCCAAATTTTTTTGGTTTTCATATTTGTTATTAACGAATTTCCATGGGAAAAATGAGCTATTGCAGTGGCCCTTATGGTGAGACCCAAGGTCGGGAGTAGCAAATGAGCACCGATCGTGGTCCCCAGAACACGTTTTGGGGTGTAAAAAAAATTCATATATATATATATATTGCAGCGGATAAACCTTATGCAATGCGTGAAAAATTGAGTTTTGTTGTAAAACTGCAAAAATCAAGATTTCATAGCAGAAGTTGAGGTACACCCTATACTTAACTAGATTAGAATACGACAAGTCCCGGCCAACTGTACTGTGTCAACAGAGATGGACTTTTGTCCTGGAACTTGTTTCAAGTTGCTTGAAAGACTTAGAAAAATTAGTTATTTTCATACAGGAATAAGGTGTTAAATAAAAGTATAAAATTGATGAATTTTATGGGTAAATGTGAAACACGGGAGGTGGTAACATTGTTCATGGAAGTCACAATTTTGTAAAATAAAAAAT
>JAGFPH010005551.1:29330-77397 GCA_018207615.1 Philaenus spumarius
ATGTAGCCCGTGCATCACTGATGATGGCGACATTGTCGTTGAAACGCGTTTGTTGTTATTAAACGTATTTATTGTGAGGTTTTATGTTCAGGTTTTATTTTATCTAGTTACTTTCTCACAAGTCAAGCTCATTGGTTATTTATATAAATTATATTTGCTTGTTTGAGAAATAAAACTACAAGTAAATGAAGATGATTAAGTCAGTAATTGTATAGAAATTTGTATTGTTAAATAATTCCTTATATTTATTTTCAAAAACTAGTGGACCCAGCAATGCTTCGCAATTGCTTGATTTAATTTAAAGGGTAGTTATTTCATTTCATTACATTGACTTAAGTGATCGAATTGCAAAATGGTTTTTATGCCACCTAAGAATATACTATACACATTTAGATGTATAGTTTGTAAACCTTTATAAGATAATACAGTAAACCTTTTATTTGCTTTTACCTAACCTAAAAAAACTTATAGTTGTGAAGAATTGTAAAAAAACCTGATTCTAAATTAGCCCAATTGGTTGCAAATAAACGTGTTTCGGTTCGTTGTAGGCCTAACCTAAAATTATTTTCAGATTTTGATCCAAATCAGATGTTTTATATATTATAATATGTAGCAACCAATGTTTAAATTGAATTAAAATAGGCCTATAGTAAGCATTGTTAGTTGATTTTTGTTTGATTTAAGTCAGTCAATCTAACCTAAAGAAGCTGTTGGTTTTGAAGAATAATAACCTGATTATAAATGCTGATTTAAGTTGCTATGGTAATGAATGTAAACAAGCATGTGTTACTAAGCATTTTATACGAACAGCTGTTTTTGTGCGCTATGGTCTTGAGTCCATACAAAATAGGCTGTTTAGTTTTTTCCAAATTTGAAACTTTTTCGGGAAACTTTTCAAATTTTTCTTTATATAAAAACCTAGTTCGGACTATTACGAACATTTTAAAACAAAAAATAGCCAAATTGGTCCAGCCGTTCTCAATTGATGCGATTTCAAAGAAACAGCAATTCATTTTTATTATATAGATTAGTTTTTTTTAAACACATTTGTGCTAAGTAAACTAAAACATACTTTCCTTGCTAAATACATGATTTCCATTACAAATGTCAGTACATTTGGATTTATTTCAGAATTCCGTTCACGTTAGTCGTTAAAACATAAAACGTATTTGATATAAAACAGCAATTGACATTTTACGATTTTCCGTCCCATTTCACGTTCCATATGAAACTCGACTACGATATGTTATCTCCGAGCTAGATAGGATACAACGGATATATCACTTTTTCAAGCTTGGTTCTTCCTGCATAGGGAGGAACTATATTTACTACCAACACAGTGAATTGTGTACATTTTATATATGTTTATAGTGTTATAAAACAGGTTTATACTTTTAGGAATTACCATGTGGTAGTTTGGAAGAAATACACCAAAAAAGTTTTGAGGTTAACTAGAAGTGAAAGTGTAGGTTAACAAACAGAGATTCAGAGTGTCTTAAAGGCATTCAAAGAGTGAATAATACATTTTTGTAAACATTCTAGATCAAAATAATTCAAACGATTCAACTCTCTTGTTGTTTGGTAATATTAAGCTACATTGTTACACTCAAATACATTGTATATTTTTATTTATAGTAAATTATTACTTAATAATGATTTTTTATGCATTATGATTACATTAATTTGTTTTCCTTGCCCAAGACTGTTTATTCTATTTGGCACCAATAATGTGAAAATTCACTGCGATTATTTATGCGAGGATTAAAAATTTGCAAACTCTTCCTCTTTAAACTTGAAAGTATTAAGCGGTTGTTAAGTTTACATATTATATAGTAGTCCAAAATTTTTTGGTTTTCATATTTGTTATTTTTGTATGTCTGTAAGAAGTTTTTTTCTAGATCAGTATAAAATATGTGAATGAAGTATGTAAGTACTTATTCATGAAGTATGTAAGAGTGCATGATAAAAGTGAAAAAAATTTTTTGAGAAATAACTTTATTAATTTATAATTTGTATAAATTATTTTGAATATCTGTACAGTTTTTAGATAATCGTGTTTTTAAACTTACAAAATGAATTTCCTAATTTGTATTCATAAGCTTCAAAGTAGGTCAAACCTCAAATAGTTTTGTGCCTTTTGGATGCCAACTGTCTCCCCCCCCCCCCCCCCCCGAAGTAATGTTGTATCCCTGGTTCATTGTCAATTTTTAAACATTTTTATTTTATTTTTGTAATTATATAACATCCTATTTCCTATTTTGATAAATATATTATACTAATTGACCCGATCCGTGTTTGCGCGGATAGACAAATCAAAGTTAAATGTATATTAAAAAAAAAAATTATCAATAAATATATTATATTCTATGTATTTCTTATGGGGATTTTTATTAACTTCGAACCCCCCCCCCCCCCCCAAAAAAAAATTTAGAATTTTTTAAAAACTTTCTTAGCGAGCACCCAGGGCCATAGAGAAAGCTAAATACCAAATTTCATTCCAATCCGTTTGGTGGTTTTTGAGATTTCGTGATGAGTGAGTCAGTAAATGGTATTTGGATTGTAGACCTATAGATATAAATTAGTTTATTGTTTTATTGAATTACTTTGTGTGTACGTTTTGTTAAAATAAACTATTATTATTATTACCAAAAAAATTCACAGTAGTAAAATATTTTGTATAAAAAACCTTATGATAATTAGAGTTTAAGAATGTACAATAAAACTAATACTTGATTTTCAGAAAAATGGGAATGAACTTATTACGAAACCCATAATAACTTACTCTTCAGATTAGTGAACAAATAAGCTGAAATCAAAGTAGCAAGAGAAAAGAATACAGCTTGCTTTGGTAAATCACAGTACATTAATGAATATAATATGTTATAGAAAGGAAAAACAAATGTAGGAAAAATAAAAATGGGACATTATTTTAATAGAAATCATCCAAAATACCCTCTAACAGTAAATTAAGGTAGCCCACGAGTTCAAAAAAAAACTCCAGGTATCATATTATCATAAATAGCCAAACGTTATGGAAAAGTATCATTATCACTAATTGATTAAAATAAAGTTTTTTAACTTGTTTCCGTCAAGTGACTTCTTTTACTTTCTCACTATACTATAGTATAGAGAAAGTATAGTGATCGCAAAAAAAAATCGATGTTGAGATTTTTGTGGAAATATCCGTTTTGGGACCCCCTGAGTCCAAAAAAGTGGTTTTTACAAAATGTCTGTCTGTATGTATGTCTGTATGTATGTCTGTATGTCTGTATGTCTGTATGTCTGTATGTCTGTATGTATACAAAGCTAGAGAGAAAACTATTCGATCGATTTCAACCAAATTTGCACCAGACATGTCCAGTACGCCTGTATAGATGCACGAAAAAAGGTTTTGAACAATTTTGAAAAACAACCCCCTTTTTGGCCAAAAAAACCCCAAAAAATCAGTTATTATTTTTTATTAAAAAACGGCTCTAACGATTTTGATAAAATTTGCCTTATTTGTAGCCTTTAATGTGCCCTACCATATACAGAAACCCGCATCTTTCTAAAAATTCTCGTTTAGCTAATAACAATAATAATAACTGATTTTGGGGGTTTTTTGGCCATAAAGCGGGTTGTTTTAAAAAAAAATTTCAAAAGCATTTTACGTGCATCTATGAAGACCTAATTGACGTGTTTGGTGCAAATTTTTTCGAAATCGATCGAACAGTTTTCTCTCTAGATAATAATAATAATATTTATTAGTTAATCTCCAACTTCAATAAAAAAACTCTCCTACCCCACCCTACAAGTCACAGTGAATCTGTTTAGTAATTTAAATGTATTTGTGAGAAAGTATGTGCCAGTTCCTGGTACCGTTTATTTTTTTTTTTTTTGTATTTGTGACACGTTTCGGGACTTGTGCCCCACCTTAAGACACAATAAATACATTACTTGACAGAGGTTTTCAAACATTAAAATTAATTACACAAAATACACATAACATTTAAAGTACACATTTTGGTGTACACCTTCTGGCTACCGGACGGCAACTGTCAGTCTATTATCTAGAACACTCGGAACCTGTTCTTTTCGCGGGCTTCTAGAACTCTTATCAAGGTATTAAAGTCGAAATTTAGCTGGTCGATCAATAATTTATGTTCGCCATTTGCATCTTTTGATTTGAACGCCTTATAAATCTTATAATCCTCGACAGTGTTCATATTTATTTTACATTTAGAACATATTTTAATTAAGGTAATTTTGTAAGCTCCTGAAACCATGGTCCTCGTCTATTAGACGGCGCGGCGTGTAAAATTCAATTTTTTTACTGAAATTGTTTTTTCCGGCAAATGTTCTTGAAATAGAGTCTTAGAAGCGTTCCCAGATTTGCCTATGCATACCTTTTCATTTCATGCCAATCTATATACGCCTGTTTGGTCATCTATTGGTCTTGGGTTTTGGGGTGAAGAAATTGTAATAGCGTTGCTAGTACGGAAATCACAATAGTACTAATGTCTGTTGAGTGTATGGAAGATAGAAGTGAATATTGTAGGTAGGATGATGCCATTTGATACGAAAAAGGTTCAGCTTTCTCTTTAGAACGCTATTCGGATCTAACCTTGAGTTTTAGGAGTTTGTCGATCAATTTATTGAGCTTCCGTAATCGTTTCTTATGGCGTTTCTTATATTTGATTGTATTCAACGCCTTTTGAAAATCGCGAGACTCCAATGGTACTGCTATTAATCTATTGGTCATATTGTTATAGGCTGTAATTTTTTGAGATTGTGGATAGTGAGAGTCCAATATGTTGTGATGTCGGTTGTGGTTACCCGAGTAAAGAACAGGTTCCGAGTGCGCTAGATAACAGACTGACAGTTGCCGTCCGGTAGCCAGAAGGTGTACACCAAAATGTACTTTAAATGAGTTACGTGTGTTTTGTGTAAATAATGTTAACATTTAACGACCTCAGTTCAGTAATTTATTTATTGTGTCTGAAGATAGGATACAAGTCCCGAAAAGCGTCACAAATACAAAAAAAAGTCACTTGACGAAAAAAAAATTAAGAAATTTCTTTTAAAATAAAAATGTTACGTATACTAAAAATATAACAAGTTTTTTATCAGTAACACTTTTCTTTTTTGTTGACTTACAGATATTACAAATACAAACAATTATGTTTCTCATCTAGACTTGCCTTCCATTTATATAAAAGTATTCATTACTTTTTTTCTTAGTACTTATCGGATGTACTTACTACAGGAAAACATAATATAATCTATTATTTAATACATAAATACCAAATATTCGTATTTTTATTAGATAAATGTTAACTCTTAATATATTTGTAAACCCTATTATCTTTGGTACTTTTTTAGACATCAAAGTATTAAATTTTAAATCTCCATTTTGGCTTACTATGTACCGTATGCCACATATTTGCTACCAAATTAAAGATTCATGTAACCTACTATTTTAAGCATATAATACAATTACTACCAAAAAATAATGTAACCTAAATAATCTGACCGGTTTGAAATCTTGGAGTTGAAAAACAATCCCAAATCTTTGGTGTAATGGCATTTTCAAAACAGCAATAAGAAGTACACTTTCGACTACCAGCGCAATGATATTACTTTTAAAGCACAATTGTATTAAAGTGCTTTCTACTGTCATAAATAAGACAATAGCTGACCCCTTCTTTGAAACTTAAGGGACCGTAATCTCAAAGTGTAATTACACTTTAGTCTTGTACCAACGACTACCAGAAGCCACAACTTCCAAAATGGCTTACACATGGTACTAACAATTGTACAAGCAAACCAATCACATTTAATTTTAAATAAGTTTACTATTCTCTGAAATTACTGGAATAAGCTAAAACTCAGACAAAACTTGAAAACTTTGATTACACTATTTCTATCTAAATACAGCGTTCAATCCAAATATATAAAACCTGTTTAACATATGGATCTGCCCGAGGCTCGTGCAATGTGTGTTTGGCAATCATATACTGTATAACCCCACCCTCGTGAGGTTAAACGAAAAGAGATGATTCATGCTGTGAAAGTTTACTAAAAAGAGAGTGTAAGTCTCCCGGCAAATAAAAAAATATGTAAGTTTAGTTCTGTTTTTACAGAATAATAAATCAAAAACGGATACACCGATTGCTGTGTGAACTAGAAACTATTGCAATCAAAATGTAATTGTTATTAGTTATGAATAATGTTTATTTAATTTTAGTTGATTTTGTATTTATTACCAACTTGAGTCCACTAAAAATGTAACATTGAAAAATCACTCAGTGGTATGAAAATCTCAATAGCTTGAAAATTTTTGCTATTTATAACCTTATACAGAAATTGTTTATGAATATTTACATCTTTTATACCGATACTTTAATTACTATTCAAATTGGTTGATTAGTTTTACAATCATGAGCGAGGCCATATACCCATGAAAACATTCAAAGCATGTATATAAATGTATTATTACTATTTATTTTTAATAATTATAACTCGATGTAAAAACTAATTCATATACATTATAAATATATAATTTGTAGAAGATAAATTTGAATACAAATGTATATAATAATATTTTAGAACTATTTGAAACCCATATTATGAACAGTACCTAATAATTATAGTTTCTTGATTTTGTATATGCAAGTCACTTCATAAAATGAAATAAATACAGGAAATTACTATAAGTATTTTATCTGATTATTAGTCTGTCGTGTGACTTCTTTGTGTTGTCCTATTTACGACGCGATTCGAGACCGTAATCTCATTTTCAAGTATATATTAATCACTCTTCAGGTCGTCATATATTCACATTATTAAAAATAGTAACGAACACAATAATTTAAATAATTAGTTTGCCTAGTAAATTAATTTATTAGTTAGGCATTATCAACTTGAATAGAACTTTGCGATTATTAGTTCAAAATTACTAATACAATTGTAATAGAATGTAATTTTAATACTATGCAGGTGGTGAATCATGGACGACGCATCTCGCAACATGGACACCCAGAGATACGAGGATGCTGGATACAGCTAGTGCAGTTAGAAGACCGACGAACTAAACCTTCAGATCTGATCGTGTTAGTAATAGGGACTAACCAAAGTGTTATATCTCTTAAAAAGGTGTGTATATATGAAGTATAAATTACTAGATGGGTTATGTACTCAGTTGTAATAAACATAATAATATAACAAAAATTTGTTGTAAGACAACATACATTTGGTTAAGTGGTTATTTTATTCTTACTTCTTAATACGAGAACAAGCATTTTTTAGTATTTTGGCAAAAAACCCTCCTATTTAGTAACATTCTTTATAGGAGCTATCCTTTAGTTTGGGAGAACTATTTAACGTGGGCTCGTAACAATTGTACTAATTTGAATTCCAAACTCTCTTATACTCTCCAAAAGTATAAAATTTATCATTTCTCTATTTCGGTTTGTTAAAAAATACGAAATGTAAAGTCCTAAAAATTCCTCATGTTATTTATATGAAAGAGGTTTTGTCTAAAAACTCGCCCTTAGTTTGTGAGATCTATTCAACGTACGATCATAACATACAAAATATCAATTTGAAGCTTAAATAAACATTGACATACTTCTCAAAATATGCAATATTATTACTTTAAATGGGTTAGACAATACAAAACTTAGATATCATCAAACCTTTGTGGTAATTTGTATAGTAATTTTTTATTTACAACTGCCAAGCTGTTTCATAATTAGTAAAATCTGACTGCGTGATTTTATTAATTAATTAGACACCTGATCAAGCTCATCAAGGTTATTTTCCTGAACAGTAAACAACAATAATTGTAACCTTTATGTAGCAATTGATTACCTAAAGTGTGTTCGTTTTTAAACTTTGTTATTGTGTAGACTGGTATTTACATAAACAATAAGATAGCAAATTACCAAATTTTAAAATGTAACTATCTGATTTGGTTAAATTATGACGTGAATATAGGACATAATTAAAAATCCGTGAAGGCTATATACATTAATATGTGTGAGATAATATGCTACAATATGATAATAAGTATAAATAACTACACGGTACATTTAGGCTTATATTATAAACATAGTTAAATTATTAATGTTCATAGAGAAGCACGGGTACACAGCTAGTTATAATTAATTTGCTATGGTAAACTTAACCTATAATTGCTAATAACAGTTTTAAAAACAACTATTAGTAAATTAACTCAATCAGCTGACATTTTTACATGCATTTTCCATATTCAACAGTCCCTTTATAAAGGGTTTGTAAAGGGAATGTACACCTAAGGGCAAGTTTTGTTAAATTTGTATATGTATAATGATTCTTCCTCTCGTCATGTTAAGTATAAAAATCGTACATGCCAAAATTGTAGATCTCTAGATTTGGCTCTTTTTCCAAAATTTTAAATTGAATAAGGCGTTCTTTTGAAATGCATAAGGCTTATGCAGCGTTCCCTATACAAAAATGTGCCCTTAGATATTATGATTTACATTATTTGTAATAATTTTCACAACAGATATAAAAATTCAAAAAAAAGGTGAGTGATATCTGCAACATCGTCTGCAAAAAACTTTCATTGTTGTAATATAATAACAGGAGTTAAATAAGTTCTGTTGATGGTTAAAAAAGGAATCGATAAAAAATAAATCGATGTTGAGGTTAAAAAATAAATCGAGAAAATGTATGTAAAATTATAACACCATCATCTTATGTCATGCTGTTACACAAAATTCATATACCCATTTATACAACAACATAACAATCTAATAACTAAACAAATATTCATTTAAAGTGAGGATGAAAGAAACTCCACTAAACTATATTTTGTCAAACAATTAGATATTACTAGGTATTACTTAAGTAGCTTTAAATTTTCCAATAATACGAACGACAAACGAATCAGTATTTAATTAAAGAGCGAGTCTAATAATTCTAGCTCCTACAAGAAAAGGATTTCCAATAAATATCCGTACAGTAATCAAACCTGAATTAAAATCTTGGAAAGTGATTACAATTATGTTTAATATCAAGCAAGATTTAAAGTGTTTAGTAAGGTTTAACACTAATTTTAAATAGAATGCCTAAAAATACATTTGCGACCATCTCTTTTTCTTAATACTGTACTTAAAAAAGCCGTTGTCTTTTTTTATATTCGAGGTTGCTTCTAAGATTTATTTTGTTTTGTTTATTTTTTACTTCAAGGTTATTTATCGGTTTAGTTCACATACAGTGTGCTCCAAAATATACATTTCTAAAATGTCAATAGTTTTACTTTTTAGACAAATATATAAAATAAAATGAAGCTGAAAACTTTAGTTTCTAACATACAAAAATGTTCTATATGCCCTCCATTAATTTTTAGGCAACTCCCGTAGCGTTGTTGAAGCGTTACAGAACAAGCATTTTGAGTCTTAAAGTCAAATGTAGGTTTTGTTGATCTCAGACTTATTTTTTCTAGAGGTTTTGATGAAGAAGATGATGGAGCTTTCTTCTTATCAGCTGTGAGGGTGCTGACCCTAGTGTACCTCTTCTTCATGAGGTGTGAACTTCGAGAACTGTTACTGTCATTTATTTCTCTGCTGGCTTGTATCAATGAAGACATATCCTCTAAGTGAATCTGCAAACATCACCACTCGATTCATCACAAATCAGTCACTCGCACGGCAACAAATAAATACCACTTCAATATTTTAAACTACTGACTCGACAAGACGTTAGAAACAATGAGGGTAGATAAAACCGAGAAGGAACGTGCAACGGCCACCGCGGTACCCTTTTTATTACCCTATCCCTCTCTTTGTGCGCCTCTATCGTCACCGACCGAGGTGAATAAGCTCTGTAGAATTACTTCCATCATTCGGCAAAACTTACCACTAACAAAAGTAACCACTAACCACATACCACTAACGGCAAAAGTATTAGCACTATCGGAAGTAGATTATTGATTAAAATTAGTAAAATTAGAGCCATATTGACACTTTTATTGACAGGATTTATATTTTATAAATGTGCTTATAGAATTATAAAAAAAATATTTTAAATATCAAATTCAAAATACAATTCGTCAAAATTTAAACCTAATTGAGTAAATCAAGTATTTTATGAAATTTAGAGAACTTCTTAATATAATTCAGTTGATATGTTTGAATAAAAGATTATAATCCGCGTGAATTATAATGTTCATGTTAAGCACTATTTCGTATCCCCCCCCCCCCCCCCCCCCCATGCATTAGCACAAAGCATAAGTACTAGAGGTTTTATATCCAAAAACAAAGAGTTTTTGTGGACGGCATAACCATTTAAATAGCAAAAAGTGCAAACTACAGCTTTGAGGCTTATTTTTAGAAATCACAAAATTGATCTCAGTTTTGATCAGAAGAAGGTAAATCTTTAAATAAATATATTCGTTTTGAAAGAAATGTAGCGCTCTACAACTTCCATAATAACTTTTGACTCTCAAATGGACGGTAAAGAATTTCAGAGGCAAAGTTTATCGATAATCGTGGGGTCAAATAAATGTTTTCATAAATTAGCGATTTTCTCCGGCCCATTTCTCAGAAACTATTGAAGATAAAAATAAACTTTATGAAATACTTTTTTATAGCGAATTTTGTCAGCTTTATTTTTTATAACCAACTATTCTTTATAAGAAAACCGTTTTCGAGTTATAAGATAAAATCAAAAAAACGGTACCTTCTTAGGCTCCCCACCCAGCGCCCACGCTAGGCCGGGGTCTTTAAGTATGTTTACCTCCTAACTAGTCCAAACAAAGTTCTGAAGATAGATCTTCCGCCCAATGACTTTCCTCCTAGAATCAATCGTTGACTGAACTATAAAGTAAATATTGAATCCGAGATTCTAGATATTGACATTACAGATCAATGTGTAATAAGTTTAGTCCTATTGTTATCAGTCGTTTATAGACTGCACCCCCAAGTATAGCCTGCTCAGAATATTGACTATGGTAAACTAAACAAATAGCTTGCTTTGACTGACTGGTCAAATATACATACACAACTGTCGGAATGTTGACATATTGAAAAACAGTATGTCACAAATTCCCGACCGACTATAAAAAAATAAAACCCTTGATTACAGGCTACTTATTTTTTATAACTTATAAAAAACGAGCTATATAAACGAATAAAGAAACATCCCGAGACCAAAATTAAAGGAAAGGTTTAGAAATAATGAAAAGTGTAGATACATTATTACATAAAGGAGGCTAAATCTTATTATTATGATAATATGTTTAAAATTGCGAATGAGGTAATGGGTCAAAGGCGTGAGTCTTCAAGAGGTATATATTTGCAAAGGGAAATGAAACTGTTACAACTGACCCATCAATAATAGTTAATCAGTTTTATTATTATTTATTAAATTCAGTATTATTATTAGGACACAATTTCCAATTTCAATTTTTTAACACCAGTAACACCGGACAAAACTGATAAAACTATCCATAGGCTAAAGGCAGGCAAATCGCCATTAATTGATGGTGTAAGTGCATCTTTGTTTAATGCTATCAACATTCATATAACGGATGTCATGTATCATTTTTTATAAACCTAACTTTCATGACTGGTGTGTTTCTTAATAGACTAAAAGCGGCCATAGTTGTGCCAATTTTCTAAAATGTGACTGGAAAGTTCTTGCAAACTATACACCTATTTCTCTGCTGTATGTTTTCTCAAAGGTTTTTGAATAAGTGCTAAAGTTCAATTATGAAATTTTTTTCGAGAAACAAAATTTTTTTAGCAATAATCAGTTTGGGTTAAGAAAGAGATTTGGTACAGAAGATGCGCTCTTAAAGTTTAAGTTCCTCTATTTATGGTGGCTTAAATAGTAGAAAATGTGTAAATGGGATCTTTCTGGATATAAATAAAGCATTCGACATGTTATATCATGAAACATTACTTTCCAAATTATATAAATGTGGATTTAGGGCTAATGTTAATAAAGGTTTTTAAAGCTATCTAACTGATAGGTTACAGGCAGTTGGTATTGGGGAATGTATGAGCCAATCTGTCAAAGTTAAGTATGGTGTCTGGTGTCTCTCAGGGAATCTGTATTGGTGCCACTTTTACTTCTAGTGTATAATAAATATGTTATAATTCAATTGTTTGCTGTAAAATAAAGTCCTTCGCAGATGATACAGCCATATGTTACCTGGCAAAGTTCTGGGAAGATGTGCTAGATGATATGGTAAACGATTTAAATGAATTACAAGTTTGGTTTTCTAAACATTGAATAATGCTTAATACTGACAAAACTAAGTTTATACTCTTTAATTGAAAGAACAACGAAATAATCAGTTGTACCCCTCTGACACGTAAATGTTAACAATGTGTTTATAACAATACTACATGCTTATATCAATGTAATTCTATTGAACAGGTTCGCAATATAAAGTGTTTTGAGTAGATTGTGGATTATAGAGTGTCTTGAAATCCGTAATAAGAAATCTACAAAATTAAACCAAAAAATGTATATTACTCAACTTAAGATTTGTAGATTGTCGATTTTGAGTATTCAAAAACGATGTATTAGGCTAATTTGTCAAATCTATATTGGTTTGTTCAATTCCACTTTTCAGATATTTAAAAGTACTACCACAGTAATATCTTCATATTACAAGGTCCTAATAATGTTTTACATACGGAGTGCAAATACAGCATTAGTAGGTACGTAACCCAGATAGAATGAGACTTAGGAGTGGTGCGCAAAATCCTAAACACGCCAAATAAGATTTTTTTTCTAAATTTTATTCATTCGTCGCCAGGAAACTTTTAACAATAAACATAATATATTCAATAAATTAAAAATTCTAAAACATTTTTGAGGTATTTGAGGCGCTAGACCAGGGGTCTCCAACCTACGGCCCGCGGGCCACATCCGGCCCGCGAACAAATTTTACCCGGCCCGCCAAAAACTTACAAACTGAAAAGAAAACATTTTTTTTATTTCATAATATTTTAAAGCAATTTTATCGTTAACTGCTACAGAAAAAAACTTGAAGAACATCAAAAATCATGCTCGAGCTAAGATTTCTCTTTTTGGATCCACCTACAAGTGAGAGCCAACTTTTTTCAAAAATGAAGTTTGTGAAATCTTAATACAGATGTTCCTTATCAGAAGAATATTTAAAATCAATCATAATGATCGGAACTACAAAGTTTGGCCCTAAATTTACTGAAATTTTAAGTGGCAAACAAATGCAATCTTCTCTCTAAACAACAATTATTGTTCTTTTTAAGCTTCAGACTTGTTGTATTCTCATGTATTATCAAGTTTTTCTCATCCTCATTAAAACCTAAAATACTATAAAATAAATTTGTATTACCGTTTTATTTGCAATGATTTGGTTTTGTATCATCCTGCGTTTTAATTAGGCCTACTTGAAAACTCCTTTTACATAAAGAGTGTTATTTGCAGCAAAGAATAATTATTATTTTAATTCCGTTTTCTGAACTATTCTAAATTTTACAAGTTTACCTAATTTTATATTAGAAGTTATTGACATATTATCACATGTAACTTGATTTTAAACACAATAAAACAGATGTTTATGACATAAGTACATAGCTAGACGGCTAAACAGACTATCTAAAGTCTAAACTGAAATAATGTTGGATTGTTGGCCCGCCATGCCTTCAAAAATTTACAATGTGGCCCAAGAGTAAACAAGTTTGGAGACCCCTGCGCTAGACGATACAGCGAGAATTTTAAATATTACAACATGTGGACAATGTTTTGGGACTATCATGTGTGAATGTATGTGAGAGTGTGTTTTTTTTTTTTTTTTTTGTGCGAGTGTGCTGTTTTGAATTTGTTTAAGGATATGTGTAGTTAGTTTTGAGTATTTTTATTCTGTATATATTTTAACGTACTAAATTTTGACTATGTTTTTAACAGACTCCATCTGTTGGGCTAAATTGTTTTATAATTGTTTTGTTAGTTTTATATTATGTTGTAAGTTTTTACACCCCGTTTTTTTTTTAATCCATAAGGTTTAATAAATAATGTATTTATGTTTCTTTTTTTATAATGAGGGTAGCTTCAAAACATTCTTAGTAAGCCTAAATGAAGTACTACATTTTCTTTCTTTGTAAAATTGTGACAGAAAGATTTTTGTTCTCTTTGTTAAGTTGTATACGTATAATAGTGTTTAAGTTCTATTTTTTCTGTAAATCAATTGTATTTATTATTATTTTATGTATTTCTAATTATATTACTTTCATGATTCTGATAGTGTACAAGGAGAATAATGATTTTTTTTTAATACATAAATGAAAATAATGAAAACTAAAATTACACCATATCTGTATTAGTGAAAGAGTGCTTGTGAAGAAATAATTAAATTAGAGATAACGTCATTTCCGTAATTATTAAAACTCAATGTTTACACTTTAATAAAATATAACCAACTCTCTCGTATATTATTACTGTAATTTTTAATTGTTTTGAAGAAAACATTTACGTTTTCAGTTTAGGTTTCAGTAACAAATATTTTGGCATGTTGTGATTTTATTACCAATCATATGTTAATGAGTGTAAACAAAGATTCATGAACTATATACTTTAGAAGTTACGATTGCTGAATATTTTATAACTCATGTAAATATTTTAAAGTTTTTTCTAAAATAAATAAAGTTGTAATAAAATTTCATATGTTTTAGAAAATTCTTGATTGTAAACACTTTGGCTTTTATAAGATTCAATGTATTTTATAAATGATAACCTATGCCTAATATTCAAGAAAATTCTATTTTTAAATGTATAAAAAATGACTACATGAACATTTTCTCATTTAAACAACATAAACTACTTTACCACACCATTACCGTTAACGCTTGCGTCTATTCGAATTACCGCGGGTTGATCAACTCAAACGCCATAACCAGATCTTATCGGTTTCAAATAAAAATCACAGACAACAGTCTACATTAGCCTGGGCACATGTTACATTTAATATTGATGTACTTAATATTAATATAAGACATATTCGAGTTCCTTAATTTCCTACTACCTGGATATTTACAGAAATAAAGATGAATATGTGTATATTTAAATGTAGATATTTAATTTTGAGAATGTATAACTGAAGAAAAATTAGGTTATGCCATATATTCATGCTACAACTTTTATTTCATTTCAACAATTTTGTATAACTAACATTTTACTTTACATAACAGATTCTTAACATATATATAAATTTTAAAATCATGTTTCTTTAATTTTTGTCTCAGAAAGATTGTACATTTGTTTAATTCTTTGTTAAATATAATTTTAAAACATTTGTAATAAAAAACTTACAAGTACAAAAACGTTAGGTAATTACAGTTTGCTTATAGTTTTCCAATTATTTTAGGTATTTGCGTGTTTCATGTTATTGCGTAGGTTCAGGAAATATATTCCAGGAAATATACGGACGTAGTTTCATTCAAACAGCTAAAAATAATTTTAAATGTGCATAGAGACCTAGACATGTTTTCTCTTTGATAAAAACCTTTGCTATACTCTTTGAAATATTGCTTTGCTAAAACCCTGAATCCAGATGTTCATATATTAAACTGTAAATGTACTACAAATATAAATGTACTTTTCAGTTATTAACATTTAACAAGGTTTCTTTCAAAACTTAAAATTATATTTAATATTTAAAAATTGTCCGCTTGGCCTCTGTTTCAAAATATGAAATAATTTTCTGCGCTCTTTGAAAGACCAAATTTTATTAATTTGAAGAAATGGAAATAAACTTTAATTTCTTTCAGATTTAGACTATATTTACAAAACATCACCATTCACTCACTATATACAGCAATTTGTTAGTTTTTTATACTTTTATTATTTTTACATTTTTATTATGGGTTAACTTACCAGGAAATAATAATAATAACTCGGTTGGCCTAGTTAGTTTTGCCAACATTTACTTCTTTAGCCTAAAGTGTTTTAAAAAAGTACATTAAAATTATTTCATTTTTTTTAAATGTTTGCACTGTTTTATTGTAAAAAATCTAATATATTTTTAACGCTTGTATGTACAGAAAGAAGGCAATTAGTAGAATATTAACTAGCTAATTAATTCTAAGAACTTCAGTCTAGTTAAATAGTGGAATTATACAGAATAGGATATGTGTTTACTTCATTTATGTCTGGATTTCTATGCTTAGCTTCGGGGACTTTATTTATCAATTTATCAAACTACATTGACACCACAAGCCAATTAGTCCAACAGGGTCTTTGTAAATATTTAATACAATATATCTGTTCTGCATTCATAGCGATTCATACGTTATACAGGGTGTCACAAAAACCCATAGCGGGCTATACAAAATGATCGGATTGTATACATTGAAATAAATTTTAAATGTTCAGTAATTTAATTTCGTATTCGGCTTCGTTTAGTCTCAATCCGCCATTTTGATTTGTTTACAAAAACTCAATGTAACTTCGGAAATACATAAAATATTGAGTTCAAATTACGTATAAACGTTTAGTATGTTACGATTTACTAGTGTACCAAAACCTATATTTTCAAAATGGCGTCTGTAAGTAAAGTTTAAAGTGGAATATCTTGAAAACCGTTAACGTAACAAAAAATTTACAAGAGAGAAAATATTTTTTCTTTTTTCACGACAGACAAAACGTTTTTTAGTCGTTTCTGCGGGTCAAAAATAACGGAGTTACTGACAAAAATCTGAACATAATTTCTTGGTCGTTGTCTAAAAATTAACCTAAAACCAACAATTCAGAGAAATAGATTTTATCTTATTAGTTTTATAGATATATTAAAACTATAAGTAGGCCTATTCAAACAATTTTTGTTTGAGGCTAATTTTGGATGTTGTAAAAAATTACAAAAAATTGTGTTATCAGTTTTTTCACTCGATAACTCAGTTATCTTTTGAAATACAGAAACGAAAAAAAAACATTTGTTTGTCATTAAATAAAACAATGTTTTGTCTCTTGTACATTTTTTGTAAAGTTAACGGTTTTCGAGGTATTCCACGTTAAAATTTTCTAACAGCTGCCATTTTGAAAATTATTAACACAAATTCTTGGTGTTTGGTAAGCTACACTTGTAAATCGTAACATACAAAATGTTTATACCAAATTTGAACTCAATAGTGTATCTATTTCTTGAGTTACAGTGAGTTTTTGTAAAAAAAATAAAATGTTGGATTGTGACTAAACAAAGTTATTAAACATTTTAAATTTATTTCGATTAATACAATCCGATCCTGAACATCCCGCTGAGATTTTTGTGACACCGTGTAAATATAGGATTTAATCATTTAATGAACCCTATACTACATTCTACATTCATATTTTTGTTATCCCACTGTGATGAGCATATTATCGATATACAATTTAAAGCATTCCAACGTCCTTTTCATAGTAAAAAGCGTTATCAAAGTTTATATACCATATCATATCATCCATGATGTAAAATTATTGTTTTGCTACATTTGTACTCTCTATTGTTATTTACAATTTCCGTAATAGTGGGGTGGGATAGCTGAAAATTATACCAAAATATTTCACAACCGCAAATAATGCGCCCCTTTGGATGCAGATAATACATTGGTAGACGAGTCTAAAAAGCACGGGGCACAAATTTTCCTGGCCCTCTATCGGTGTTGATGATGTAATCGATATGGCCGCCAAAGTTTTGTGACTCGTTTCTACATTTTCCTATATAACTCGGGTTTGTATTTTTACATTAAACTATATTGTTAGTTATTATTAATCAGGAGAAAACGCGCTTTCCAACGGTATAGGAATTAAATTCCAACAAAATTTAAATTCGTGGGAGGCTACGATTTAAAAAAATATCCTCTAAAACCCTAGAATTTATTCACATTTCATAAAAAAATTACAATAATTAGTATATTTAATACGACCTGTGTGGCAACAATTCCAGAAGTGTCAAAACACTTGGCTTTTCATTCTGTAACTGAATCTATTATTTGAGAAACAACACATATCCAAAAAAGCTAAGTTTTTGGAAACTAAAAAAAATAGTGTTTCTCAAAACTTAACTCAGTAATCTTTTAATAACCATTTTCCCTTTTAACTACTAGGTCATTATGTATGTGTGGTGTGTCAAATTGATTAATTTGTCTTTTATTTATTTTATTTCAATAAGTTCAATTAAAGTGTTTGGATATGTGTTGTTTCTCAAATAAAGGGGAAATATGGGATAAGAAAAAGAAAAACAATAGCCTAATTCAAGTAATAAATTGTTACTAGGGGAGACCCCTGCGTGCTCCGCACGCCAACCCCCGGTGCGACCTTCTAAACACATATATTATGTTTTATTTATAATAAAATTGTAGGATTAATAATAACCTTAAAACTAAGATGGTAAATAATGTTAAATGTTCAAATCAAATTATTGCTTATATTTTATAACAGCAGTAATAATAAAGGTTAAAAGAATCAGTAAGGCTCAGGTCTACACTTAATCAAAAACCTAACAAAAAAGTTATAAATAATAACCTCAAAACTAAGATGGTAAATAATGTTAAATTTTCAAAACTAATTAGTTTGTAAATTTTATAATTTGAATAAATAATTCATTTCCTCCCTTATAAAAATGAATATTTACTTCCACAAAGCAGCTGTATTAGTTAGTTTCTTATTATAAACAGCTGTTTTGTATTAAAATGTTTTTATAACCTTCTGAATACTGTAATCATCGTTATTTACATCCACGAAATCAGCTGGATTAGTTTGTTTCTTATTATAAACAGCTGTTTTGTATAGAAATGGTTTTTAAATATTTTCCATGTTAATCTTATAGGGAAAACCCGACCTTTGAGATTAGCTCACGCCATTAAGGATAAGAATTTTTGACATCTAAAACCTTATTGCAAAACTACGAAATGAGACGAATTTTTTGAAACCTCAAACATTAAAATTGGTCCAGAAATAAGGGAGGAGTTGTGTTTACAAAAAACGGCTTCACGTATTATATATAAGGATTTTACAAATTTAACATTAACAGTCTTTGATTGACTTTAAATCAGTTAATTTGGCCTTCTTCAAAGGGATGTATCCTGCTGGATGCGCCACAACTGGAACAACACACTTCAGGTTGTTACTGGTTTCGACACAGTTTCCATATATGGAAGGTCTGGATGTCATTTAATGAAATTGGTTGTGTATGGCATCAGCTCTGTGCAGGCACCTCTGATATTGATGATGAATGTCATGATCTGTTGCAACGATTTGTTATTCTACTTTCTGACCAATCATCAGATCTTCGGAGCATGGCGAGTGTTATTTACAAGAAAGAATACCTCCTACAGCAGATGCTTTACACAACACATCAAGCATGCTACTCTCCAGACAAGAATTTGGAACAACAACATCGTCGTCACACACAATACACGATACCTTCGCCAACCGAGTGAGGATAGGTTGTAACTTCAAGAGGATTATATTGACCTGTGTGGACAACAATTTCAGAAATGTCAAAGCACTGTGTACAACTTACTTCCTGTACTTATCACAAGCAAAACACATCTTATAAATGTGTTAAAATTGGATTACGATGTACGAAACTTTGTGTATGTGAAGGACAGCAAACCGGCAGAATTTACTCAAATCATTTTAAATTATTGCATATGACAGCAAAATATAATTGTATTGGCCTATGGCTGACATTACTGTATTTGACAATGAATAGGATATTATTTAATTTGTATATTAAATTGGAATAATATTGCACTGCACATTCTTTTGTTTCTCATTCTTGTACTTAATATAATAAAGTACAATACCTTTTATTTTCCGTCAGTGAACCTCTTTGTTTAAAACTTGTTTAAAGTTGTTGACGCGCTTCGAGAATGTATCTCATCATCAGAAAGTCACTCTATACATGGAGGTCGTCAAAACGTTAAATACACATACACAAACACACAACACACAACACATTTAAAAAACACAGTAAGTAGATGCGCATCTTACAACTCCCGGATATCGACTGGTTGTGCGTTATCAAACCGAACACGAAATAAAACAATACGCCGCGGGCATTCTGAATTGTTATCGCTGCGTCATACAGGGTGTTCGAATTAAAGTTCAGTTGGTTGTTTAATAATCGGTGTTCATTATTTGAGTTTAATATTTTAAAAGCCTTGTAGATTTCAAATTCTTCTACGGCGTTCATAAATTTTCCTTTACTGCAAATCTTAATTGGTTTGAAGTTGCTGCCAAAGTCCGAGTAACTATGATCTTCGTCGATTAAATGACGCGCATAGTTGGATGTAATACCCGAAATAGTCCTCTTTGGCAGGTGTTCTTTAAACCAAACCTTGAAAGGTCTTCCCGTTTTACCTATATAAAACTTGTCACAGCTACCACACGTTAATTTATAGACACCTGTTTGGGTTTCCAACTGTTTATATTTATGTGGTTGTAGTAATTTTTTTATGTTATTGGTGCGGAAGGCGATGGTTCTATTGATTTTGTTTAAGGTGGAGGTAATTATGTTGGGAAGGATGCTGCCATATTCAGTTGAAACAAAGATAGACTTAGCTTTCTCTTTCAGTGGTCTTTTGGATTTATTTATATGTTTTGCAAGCAGCTTATCAATCATAGAGGCCTTGTATCCATTTCTTGTGGCAATGTGTTTAATTATTTTAATCTCATTCCGGTAATCTTGTTTTTCAAGAATCTATGGATTATGCTGTTATAAGCTGACATTTTTTGAGATGGTGGATGATGGGAATCAGAGTGTATGGTAAAATAAGCTGTGGTGGGCTTCCTATAAATAATATTGAATTTGAAAGATTCATGTTGTTTTAGTACTGTTAGATCCAAAAAATGTATGTTGTTGTAATTTTCAATTTCGAGTGTAAATTGAATCTTGGGGTCTATCGAGTTTACAGTAGGTAGTTTTTTTTAAATTTTCAATTTGTCTGGAAGTTCCATCAAAAAAGTATAAATATATAAGCCACATATCGAGTGTAATACATGATTTCTTTATGAAATTTATTAACATTTGACAACAAAAATTCATTTTCAAAGTTATTCAAAAATATGTCTGCCAACATACCAGACAGTGGCGATCCCATGGCCAATCCATTCTTTTGTATCCATCCTTTCTGTCTGGTATGTTGGCAAACGAAAACGTTTTCAGCTACACGTAACAAATCCAAGTTATTTAGCAAAATGTTTCGAAAAAATCGAAATAAAAAATACAAATTTTAATAAAGTTACACATTTTTCTGGTATTATGAACCTAAACAACGTTGTCAAATATACCGTTGGAAAGCGCATTTTCTCCTGATTAATAATCACTAACAATAAATTTTAATATAAAAATACAAACCCGAGTTATATATCGAAATTTAGAAGCGTGTCGCAAAACTGGCGGCCATATTGATTACGTCATCAACACCGCTAGAGGGCCAGGAAAATTTGTGTCCCAGGCTTTTTAGGCTCGTCTACCCATGTAATATCTGAATCCAAAAGGGCGCATTGGTTGCCACATGTGAAGTTTTTTTTCAGCTAACCCACCCCACTATAACCTGTTTACTTGCACGTAATGTTGGGAGTTAGACTATCACCATAGAGTAGGCTACTGTATAAAATAGAAACTTAAAGAGGTGACGAGATAATTGAGGAATTATATTCCTCTCTAAATAAATGTTTTGTTGTTTAACGTATTTAAATCACTTTTCAACTGCATAAGCATTTATCACCCTCATCAAGATTAAAACCATTTACTTTAAACTTTTAAGTCGTGTAAGCTAATACTTCAGCTATCTATCCACTAGATTGAACGTAAGTTCCACTTACGTGTGCTATAATTTAAAATTTTAATTTTAGGAAATTGTTTAAATATTCCGCAATTGAATAGCTTAAATGGGTTATCAAATAAAATATATAAATATTTTTTTATAAAAACAGTACCTACTACAACTGATCTGGTTGGACAGTGAAAACTATTTAATCTGTCCTTTAATTAAGTTTTTCAGTCTGTTTTCAATTTGGTCCTGAATTTATTACATTGGTGTACTTTTGGTTATATAAGGAGTCGACCAATTTGTCTAAATAATACATATCAAATATATACAGGGTGTATCAGAGCGGGTGGCCGGCTTGTATAGCATTTAAACGAGTATACTTAGTTTAAACTGATAACCCCCTATTTCGACCCCAAGGAATTCAGGAAAATGTTTTCAACCCTCTAAAATGCCCCAAAAATGTATTTTTTGGGGGTAGGGGTTGGTTTTTGGGAAATTTTCGAATGTAAAGGTAGGTCGTGTTGTACCTCATTTTAAAGGTATCGGTACAGTGATCATTAAAACAAAATTTGTTTCATTTATCTTGCACCATCAATACAGGGTGGCCCGAAACATCATACAAACTTAAGTTTACATATTTTTTTACATCTGACATAAAAAATGTTTTTAACAGCTACAATGTTTAAAGAACATTGACAAAGACGTGTACTTTCAAACAATACCTAATTTTGGTAGGTTTTCTCACATTTTTAGCAGGTTTCAAAATTTACAACTTTTAGAATTTTAAAAAGTCAATATCTCAAATTTTTCAAATTGCAATGTGGGACATCTTACATATCAAATTGAAGCCTTTACAATTATCAACATTTTTCATATTTTAATTTTTTTCATTTCTCTATTGGCTTAAAATTTACAGAAAAATATTGTTTTTCTTAGAATTACCTACTGAGTTTTCGTGTACGTTATAAGTAGGCTTAAAAAACTGGTTAATTCCCTGGAACATTTTACAGGTGTTCAAATTGTCGTCTATTTTGTTCCATAACTAAATCAAACTTGTTTTTTTAATTTTTACCTAACTTGGTTAAAGTTCAAACAACAGCATACTAGTTGTAAGTTATTTAAAAGTTGTTAAGTTAATATAATCAGAGTATTTAATGCTTCAACATTTCCATTTACAAAAAGGAGACTTATGGTAATTTATAAATAAAATATTCAGGTCCTGCTTAGTTTCTTACATGTTCAGTAATTTAATTAATGCTGTTTGTAATCTTACATTTGATTTATTTCCCAGAATTAATTAACATGCAACCATTGTTAGTACAAAGAGTAGTTGGTTTGATAATGCGCAAATACACAAGCGATGACGATCTTACGATTTCCATGAAGTCCTTCTAACAGAAATTTATTTCCGACATATTTTATTATGAAATTATAATGCCGTGTTCAAGGCAGCTAACAAACGTCGACCTTTTTGTATTTTCAAACAATACAATTATAGATTGACACATTTAACTTCTTGTAAGTCTTAAAATAACAAAGTATTAAAAGTTCAGTCAGTTAAAAGTTGGTTTTTAACATACCTTGTCAAAAGTAGTTCACTTTTTCCTTCTTGTAGATACAGCTGTTTAGCCTCATTAAGAGGTATTTACAGGCGTAGCACACTTGTAACAAAAACACATTCACTACATGGACTTTAACACGCACACGAAAACATATAAATAATTACATACCGATATGGTGCCTGCACTGGAATATCCATTAACTCAATCCCACAAACTCGCAGCTTATTGCTTCGTCAATAGAGCATTAGGCCTATCAATACCTATGTGACCGGCAGACTTCAATAAAGAAATCAAGATCATAAAATAAATAGCTTCAGCCAACGGATATAAAACCTCCATCGTGGATAAATTGCTTTACAAACATAAAAAGAAAATCAAAAATAAAGCCACAAAAAAAACTGAAAAGAAGCCCAAATATACTACAATAGAATATAACCACCACTTAGAACACCAAACAAAAACCTTTTCAACAAACATGGATACGAAATTTCTCACCGTACATCTAACAATTTGAACCATGCTCTAAATAAAAGAAAAGAAATCCAGGAACCTTACACTCTGAGCGATATATAAACAATGTATATATCAATTGAATGCTCTTATCAGTTCAGTTTGAACCAAAATGGAGAAAGGTTGTTATCGAGTCTTTGGTATAATTTATATTTAAAAGTGTAATGAATAATTATAATTTCCTGTAATTTGTATTAAAAGAGAATTGTCCATGAATCAGTGATTCAAGTGCGATCCATAAATTAATAGTTAAATTGGCTAAATTAGTAGGTCGACGGAGCCTAGCCTATTACCCATCTGCTAAGATTGTTATAGTTGTCAAAGCAGGTACTCTGTGTGTGGATGTCGGATTCGATGAATTGTAAACGGTAAACGGAATTAATTGTAGTCTATAGACTACAATGGCAGATAAATTATTCATTTTAAACTATGTGTTCAGATATAAATAACGTCCAGAATCAGTATGCTACATTCTTGAAAGTAATGTAAAAAGAAAATATCTAAGAGAGAGTTATAAAGGGAACTCTGAAATATTGAAAATGATCAAGAACTAAGATTAAAAATCATCTAAACCTCTTTTGTACACTGCAGCTCAAAATTACAAAGCACATTGTGTCAGATTGCCACCTGAGGCTGATTGCATGGACTAAGAAGTAAGTAAGCAAAGGTACAAAGAAGTAAAATAAATTTATTTTTATTTTTAATGATTTTGAATTTTTACAATTTAATGTGTTAGTTAATTTGAAGTTTGTAATTTAGAATATTTATGCTCAACTAATACCTATATACGACAGCTAATGTAAAAATATATAATTAAATGTGAATTATTAATTACAGAAGAAAACTATCATATTGTTTGCAATACGATGATTATTGTAAGAGACTGGAAGAAAACCATCTCTTAGTAAAGATAAAATGGTAATGGCAAATCGATCTGTAACAATCATCTAAAAGTTATTCTTATTTTTATCCTTGTCCACAAATGATAGTAAAGTAAAACCACCATGTTTGTTTTGTCTTACAGGTTATAATCGTAGAACTTTTATTAGGCCTATTTAGAACTGATATTTCCGTATTAAGTTAGCGAAATGACACTTAATACTTTAAGGTCTAAGGAAACTCAATAAAGATCTTTAAATATAATTTCTGCAATATCCAATCATCTGTTTCTAAAAGACAGGTTGCAATAAATAATGTTCAGCTCATAAAATACATTTAAAAAAAGCACCTATATATAATATTTGGTCAATTTTAAGATAAGTTTAAGTTTCTAATATTTTAAGCATCAAATTTATTTAACCTCTGATTTCTTTTCAGAAAATTGGCTTTTACTAGAAAACAATAATATTAGACGAAATATTTTACGATTTCTAAAAAATGCACTCATTTGGTTTTTGTTTAAAATACAGGTTTTAACCTATAATAGAGACTGGGTCACTATAGCGCCCGACCAATCAGAGGGCTGGATTTCTGTGACTTCCGTCCACACCTACTTCCAGCCATATCGACTTCCGTCCACAACTACTTTCAGCCTCGTCGACTTCAGGTCACGGGACCGGATTTTGAGTTTAACCTCATTTTTGCGTGGAAATTTTTGAGCCTAACCTCATTTTTGCGTGGAAATTTTTGAGCCTAACTTAATTTTTGCGTGGAAATTTTTGAGCCTAACCTCATTTTGGCGGTGAGATTTTTGAGTCTAACATTATTTTGGCAGGGTAAATTCGAATTTTGGCTGGAAATTTTTGAAAGTAACCTAAGGTGGAGCCCGTGGTGGGGATGGTAAGGTGTGACGTCACAGTCAACATATCCTACCCTAACTTGGGAGTAGGGGGAGTATGACGTCACCGTTAACCCACGCTCTCGTGTTGTGAGTAACCTAAGGTGCTTAACCCCCTCCACCAAAATTTGGAAAAACCCCAAATTTCGACAATCGTGCATGAAACAAACCTGAATTTTTTTATTAACATTGATTGACCTACGTCGCAGGGCTATATTTTGTTTTCCGTACACTACAAAATTTTGGTTTGTTCCCGTACGGCTTAACGTATACTATAACAGTTGTTTAGGTTAGGTTAGTTACCAACATAGTTTACTATGCAATTTTTTACTGTACAGTATGGGTTAGTAAGCATCATAGATTCCTGCGTTAGTGTTTGCTTTTATTTTAGTCAACAACATAGGTCTAGGCTTCTATGCTAATGTTTGCTGTTAAGGTAAGATTAGTTAAAACGTAGTCCTAGGATTCGTTATGTTAGTCAAGAACATAGTCCTAGGTATAGTCATCGGCAATGTCATCATCCTAACATAGGGTTATGCTTCTCGGTAATGTTTGTTGTTTAGTTAAGGTTAGCTACAGCATAGACCTTGGCTTCTATTTTAGTTTAGTTAAGGTTAGCTACAGCATAGACCTTGGCTTCTATTTTAATGTTCGACTCTTACGTTAGGTTCGTTAACAACATACGCCTAGGCTTCTAGGTTATTTTTTGCTGTTTAGGTTTGGTTACTCAACAACATAGGCTTCGATTAAATGTTTGCTGTACCGGATATGTAGTTAAAACATAGACTAAGGGTTTGGTAGGTTGGTTAACAACATAGGTCAAGGCTTCTAGCAAGTTTTGACTGCTTAGGTAAAGTTAGTTAATAACATAGGTTTAGATGTAAGTTAAAATATACTAATAGGATTTAGAATCAATAGTATTTGTTAGGTTAGACATAGACTTAGGCTTACCTAGGAGCCTAGGTTAATAACTAGCCAAACAAAAACTAAAAATATTAACTTCGAGATACAGGATATCTATATCAGATGTTCGCGAACAAGTCCATACCGCGCTTGTGCAGATGTTGTTCGATCGACAGAGGGGTCAACGACCGGGTCTCATGAGTCGTTTGGTCTTAGTTCCGAGTTCGGCCGTGGGACAGCGCCGGTGTCGATCGAACGACTGTTATATAGTGTGAATATATTTCATATGGAATCCGTACCTATCAGTTCAGGAAATCAAATGTAGAACGCGCCCGAAGTAAGTTTGTAAGAAGGGATTAATTAATTTTATGAACAACTTGTAAAATTAAATTATCCTATCGTGACGTTATCACTTTAGATGTCATGGCGACCGAGAAATTAGTCTTAGTTCCGTAAATGAAATGTAGAACGCGCCCGAAGTAGGTTTCTTAGCAGAGACTTTACAAAATACCTATCTACATAATATAAATTAATATCACTAAGAAAGGATTAAGCACATTGAGTGCACAGAGTCCATCATAAAACATAGTCCTAGGATTTGCTATGTTAGTTAAGAACATAGGCCTGGGAGTCGTTATCGACGATACCATCATGCTACCCGTTTTAGTTCGGACAAGATCGGATATGTTCGGGGTATACAGTTTTTCCGTGCATTATTAGTGGCGCCGTTTTGTATACGTATATGATTTAGTTTACATTTAAGAGATCGTTCGGCTAAGTTCTGTGTATACATTTTTCCGTACACTACTATCCACGGGTAGAGTTCGCGTCCGACATCAGCGCATTCTGGTAGAGAATCTTCGAACTACCAGCTTATCCCGACAGCAGCGCGTTCCGGTAGAGAATCTTTTAACTATCCGACCGTCCGACGGCAGCGTGTTCTGGTAGAGAAACTTCGAACTATCCGACCGTCCAACGGCAGCGCGTTCGAGTAGAGAAACTTCGAACTATCCCCACTCGAACGACTCGGATAACGATTTTTCGATTCGGTTGAGTTTTCGGGCCAAGTACGGTTCGGTCGGACACGGACGGAGCCTAAGTTTTAGTTCGGGTAAGATCGGAGTTATACGTTTTTGCACACACTGTAACAGTTTACGTATACCGTACACAACGGCGCGACGGAGCCTAAGGTTAGGTTAGCCAAAGTTTTAGTTGAGCTAATTACGGTTCGGTTGGACTCGGACATAGCCTAAGTTTTAGTTCAGGTAAGACCGGTAGAAACAGTTATGTAATGTGTTTTACATTACATTACAATAGTACAGCTTTAGTTCTGCTAAGATTGGTTTTGCGAGGAAACGGCAGAGCCTAACGCTCTTCTAAGTACGGTCCGGTTGGACTCGGGAGAGCCTTACTTTCGGGTACGATCGGTAGAAACAGTTATATAATGTATTTTATATTATATTACAAGAATACAGCGAAGCCTTACGTTTGGTTTTACTCGGGTAAGATCGGATTATATATTTCGCAAGTACATTATAACAATTGTATCACACAAGGGTGCGGCAGAGCCTAAGGTTAGGTTAGCCAAAGTTTTGGTTCGGCTAAGTGCGGTTTGTCAGAGTTCGAGTGGTTGTGATTCAGAACAGACGTGTTCATAGACGCACAGTGACTGTTTATAATAACCTACCTTGAAATCTTGTTTATTCAGGTCTTATTCTAGATATTTCTAACTGGTTTTAATAAATATGTAGAATAATGAACTAACACCTGTTGTTAATACATTAACAAATTCTTGTTTTATTTTACTGTAGATTAACATAATACAAATTTAATCTAGTAACACAATCTTTTTCTTTTTTGTAGGCTAGACCTGGTCAATCAGGTCTAGCTTTTGCCAAAATGGAGTCGGATAACGAAATTAGTGCAGCTGTAGCCAGTATTTTACCACCGGCAGATATAACAGAGCCAAATAACACACTAAAACGTAAATTTAGTTTAACTGTAGAAAATAATTCAGTTTCAAATACCATAGGCCAAACACAACCAAAGGAAAAAATTTAAAAAATCTTCAAAAAAAGAGAATATGATGAACATAGTAAAGGTCCTTTTGAGGTAATTGTTTGTCCAGAAAACAATAAAAAGTTAAACCCTTTTAAAATAGGTAAAATAATTGACACCCATCATACACAAATTACAGAAATTACACGAAAAGGTAAAAACATATCTGTTTTGTGCAAAACTGCACTATCTGCTAATGAACTACTTACATCAATCCATCTGAGGGAATATAGAGTTTTCATTCCAGCTTTCAGGGTTGAAACTGTAGGGGTAGTTTTTATTGAACCCGATGTAGAAATTGAAGAAATCGTTGATGAGGCGAAAAGTCTGTATAAAATTTTAGCAGCTCACCGAATCACAAAAAAACATAAATCAGGCGAAATTATCAAAACACACTTTGTCAAACTTACATTCGCAGGGAATAAATTACCGGAATATATAAAATTACACTATGTAATTATACCGGTAAATATCTATTCAATACCAATCATTCAATGTTTTTCATGCTATGCATACGGGCATACCACAAACTCACCCTGTAAAAACAAAAAATTGTGTATAAATTGCGGTCAATCTTACCATGGCGAATGTAATTTAAAATCTTGTTGCATACACTGTCTTAGTGATCATAAGAGCACAAGTAAAGAATGTCCTGAATTTTTACGACAAAAAAATATAAAAAACTTAATGACCGAAAGAAAAATGGACTATTTTACAGCCAGTAAATTTTATCCAATCACTTACAAAAATAATAAACATCAAAAACAATACATACATGTAAAATCTTTTTCTGAAATGGTAAATAGTAAACCAAGAATAGATACAGAAAACCGATCAGAATTCCCCACATTAACACCTAAGCATTATAGGCCAAAATCCCCAGTGGACATAACTTCACCAAATAGATATAATCCATTGGTCGTGGAGGATATTGTACAAATAAATAAAAATAATTTTCAGTCGGAAAGCAATGAAGAATATATATTTTTCAAACAAAATGTTAAAAACAAACCTAAACCTCAAAATAAACATGATAGGCCTAAACAAAACCCTAATCGTAAGGAAACAACACAAACAAAAGTACTTTTTAACCAAAATAATTCACCCAGCTGGGAACAAAAACCGAGTAGATCGGAATCTGAAAATGATTATTTAAAAACTCTTTTAAACGAAGCAAGAATAAAATTACGAAACATGAGCAAAACTAAAACGGTAGAGTTTAATCCAACACAAATTCAGGAGGCAATAATAGACAAAATTACCAAATTTACAATAAAAGAGTTTTCAAAAGTAATGGAAAGCGAAAAGTTACAAATGTTAATAAATAGTCCTAAATCCAGTGAAAATGAGTATTATTAAAAGAACCTGAACCGAATATAATGTACATACTATAAACATTGCAACAGAATAGGAATTAATTATTTATAAAAAAAAAAAATTATGCCAAGTCCAAATAATATTAAAATTATACAGTGGAATGCCCAGTCCATTAAACCTAAATGGGCTGAGCTACAACATGTTTTAAATAAAGAAAAAATACACATAGCTGTAATTCAAGAAACATGGCTAAACTATAGGGAAACAATAAATTCCACAGAATATAAAATTTTGAGTTTAAGCAGATCCGATGGTTATGGCGGGATTGCATTTTTGATCCATAACTCTATCATTTGGGATGAAATAAAGATAAAGCTACCAGACACAATTTCCGAATCCCTACAAATTCAGGGTATACAAATTAAAAACTTTAACAAACCTGTAAACATATATAACCTGTACTGCGTCAAAGCTAAAATCCCACAAAACACGTGGAACAATTTAATTTTCTCCTTAGATGATGGTTTGTCCCTACTATGCGGGGATTTTAATGCACATCATCCTTATTGGAACAGTCCCAAAATGGATACTAGAGGAAAACATATTTTCTTTGCCTATGGCACATCAGAATATATTCTATTAAATGATAAAAATCCGACTACCACTCCAGGTCTATATAGGTCTCCAGCCACTTTAGACTTATCTTTTGCAACACCTACACTTCATTTACTACTAACACATTGGCAGGTTGGTAATGATTCCATGGACAGCATGCATTTTCCAATTTTCATGGAATTCAGAATAAAACCTTTAGGAATTCAATCACCTCAGAACCTATGTAATATAACACAAAATTTACAAAAATCCGCAAATAATTATAAGAATGTAAACTGGAATATTTTTAAATCTGAAATAACAAAACTAACAAATACGTCTGAAAATTTTAACATAACAATTTTATATACAATCATTGAAAATGCCTTAAACAAAGCTAAACCCCTCGTAAATCGGTCATACAACCAAACTTGGAATCCCAGATTCAAACCAAAAAGCTGGTGGAATGAAGAGTGTTCCAAGGCTGTTGCCGAAAGAAGGCTTTTTTTAAAGCATTTAAAACAAACATGACTGTTCAAAATTTTGTCAAATATAAAAATAGCAAAATAGCAGCTAAAAAAATCATTACCCAAGCCAAAATACAAAGTTGGCAATCGATGTGCACAGAAATCTCCACAAAGACAAGTGCCCAAGCATGGGGCATTATAAAAAGTTTTAAAGCAGGAAACAATAAAACCCTTAATAATTATTTGCAAAATGACACAGAACTGAGTTACAAATTTTTGAAAAACGTAAGCCCAGATTATGCGGTACACATATCAGAAATCAAATCCCCTGTTGTAAATGCTGGGAATCATGCACTAGAATGCAATTTTACTCTCACTGAATTAAATATAGCCATAACCTCAAAAAACAAAAACACAGCACCTGGTCTGGATAACATAAATTACACCCTAATTAAAAATTTACCAACATCCACCCGAATAAAGTTACTGGGGATTTACAATGAAATTTGGAATGGGAGGGAACTTCCTTGTGAATGGAAACATTTCAAAAATAATAGGAATTTTAAAACCAAACAAGGACAAAAATTTAGCTGATGCATATAGACCCATTTCTCTTATCCCTTGTTTTAGCAAAATTTTAAACACCATGATCAAGAATAGATTACAATGGTTTCTGGAAAAAGAAAATATTTTCCTTCCTTCACAATATGCATACAGAAAAGGAAAAGGCACTGCCGACTATCTATTACATTATACGACAGATATACATCTAGCCCTTACTCGGAACGAAACCACTATATCAATATCTCTAGACATAGCAAGCGCCTATGACAGCGTACATCTTCCAATTCTTTTGGCAAAAATGTTCAAACTTGGGATCCCGTCAAAGTTCATAAAATACTGTCACAATTTTTTAAGTAATAGAAAATTATCATTCATCGGTTTGAAGCAGACCTCAACTAGACACACATCAATAGGTCTTCCACAAGGAAGTGTTTTAAGTCCTGTTCTGTTCACATTGTATTCCATTGATATCCACAAAAACATTCCCCCCATCATCACCTGCCTTCAATATGCAGATGATCTATTAATATACACGTCACATAAAAATCCTGGCATTGCTAGAAGCTTACTTCAACAGGCACTAAACACCGTAAATGAAAAAATCAAAACTTTAGGTCTAACCTTAAACGCACTAAAAAGCAAAATGCTTGTTTTCACCAGGGCAAGACACATTGAGTCAGATGTTCTAAAGTCCACCCTAAATGGTGACCAAATTCCTATAGTGGACAGTCACAAAATATTAGGTGTGATATTTGATAGAAAACTCACTTTTAGAGAACACATAAAACACTTAAAAATCAAATGTCAAAAGGACATAGATATACTAAAATCCCTTGCCTGTGGTAGGAAAGGGGCTCAACCTTTCTTTCTTTTGGAAATATATAAATCACTAATAAGATCTAAATTAGACTATTGTTGTTTCTTATTTGGCTCGACAACAAACGCAAGCCTAAAAACTTTGGACTGCATTCAAAATCAAGCTCTTAGGATCTCAATGGGGGCTTTCAAAACCACGCCTATCCTAGCATTACAGGCAGAATCCTGCATCCATTCACTAAGTTCAAGACGTTTATTGTTAACACATAAACTGATACACAAAATTATCAATGACACTTCACATCCAGTATATCTTAATTTATTTGAACTTAACATGTTAATCAGTCATAACCGATATTGGCAGAAAAAACAGTCTCCACTAGCCATTACAGCCTACAACCGTAGTATCAGTCTTGATCTAATAAATTGTCAAAAGTCTTTAGAAATGGACAGAACTACTGATTTGTCCATGCCCCTAGCATTAATAAACTTAAATTTACACTGCAACGATAACCTTCCCAATATCGAAACTATAAAATCCTCGACAAACCCCGCAATTCTACAGCAGGAATTTTTAAAGGTTATAAATATTGAACACAAAAACAAAATACAAATCTTCACTGACGGTTCCAAAAGTAAACACGGCACAGGAGCAGCTTTTCATTGTCCTTTTCTAAATGTAAACAAACAATTTCGTTTAAATAAACATGTAACAAGCTTCACAGCTGAATTATACGGAATCTATAAGGCCATTGAATTTGCAAATAGTACGCAGTTCCAAGATTTCGTAATATGCACTGACTCCAAATCTTCTATTCAGCTAATAGACAATTCCAGTTGCACTTTTTGGGCAGACGGCTTGGTAATCAAAATTCTAAAAGAAATCTCTAAACAGGACAAAGTTTTTTTTTTTTTGCAATGGGTCCCAAGCCATATAGGAATTAATCAAAATGAATTTGCTGATACGTTGGCTTATGATGCAGCACTAGACAGTACTAACTCCATTTCAGAGCTCATTTTACCAAAAAATGACTTGATGTCTGCATTAAGATCACAAGATCATATAGATTTCGTAAAAGAACTACAAATTTCGAATAAAGCATACTGGTATAAATCTATAAACCCGGATATACCCCGAAAACCTTGGTTTTTTAAATCGAACTTCAGCAGATATGAACAAATAAATATTTTCAGGATTCGTTTTGGTCATGCCATCACTAATAAAAATTTACACATGTTAAATGCGTTTTTTACTCCACAGTGCCTGCAGTGCACCACGGGACAAGTAGAAACACTAGAACACTTAATTTTAAAATGTCCATCAAATGAACATTTAAGGTTAAACATATATAATGCTTTAAGAGCAGAAAATTATAAACCTCCCTATAACAACATAAATCTAGAAGAATTGATAAAATCTAATAATTACAACATCCTACACGAAATAAATATGTTTCTTGTAGCAATTAAAAGAACTATATAAATATTTAGTCACAACACAAAATTTATACTACACACATATATGTGCCATCCCTATCTGGGTTTCTTCAAACCAAGGCCCAAACCTTTTCGGGATAGGTACAAGCCTGGCGGGTCTCAGGCAAGAAGATGATGCTACCTCACCTCCCATCCTTAAATCCATTGAAACCTCAGACTTTTTATTTTTTATTTTGTAAACTCCTTTTAGAATTCCCACTTTGGTAAATAATCTCACATTTCAGACAATGACACTGCTCATGTACACATATTTGATTATAGTAACATATATGTCTGTGATTAATATCCTTTTTTATTATCTTATTTAAAAACTCACTGCAAATTCTTAAAAAAAAAAAAAAAATTTTATAAAAACAGTCACGTGCAAAAGAAAAAACGAGATTATTTTTCTTTACAATATTACAACTAGGGGCCGAATGATATAAATCAGTGCCCAGCCAGTTTCTGGCAAAAAAAAAAAAAAAAAAAAAAAAAGTGCGGTTTGTGAGGATGCGGGAGAGCCTTACGTTCGGGTAAGACTGGTAGAAACGGTTATATAATGTATTTTACATTATATTACAAGGGTACAGCGAAGCCTTACGTTCGGTCGGACTCGGGTAAGATCGGTAGAAACGGTTATATAATGTATTTTAATTTTACACTATATTACCGTCGAAAGTCGGATCAAGATGGCATCGACATCTGCGGCTAAGTAAGATTATTTATATGGCCTTGGTGATAAAACAGCTGTGAAGCCTATTGCGGTAACGGTATTGCGAAAGCATCCAACCACGGCTTTATTAGTGGTGCAATGCAGTAAAAACACGTTAGTATAGAGTGAGAAGTGAGTATGAAACCGTGTCGCTGGAATACGAAAAGTTTGTGGAGGATCCCGTTAGCAGTGTAGCTCTTTGAGGAACTATTTTTATTTTACAAGGTCTTATAAATATTTTCATTACAAAGAAACGAATGATTCATCTCTATATATATCGTACACAATTATTCTGGGGCTAAGTTTTAGTTCGGGTAAGATCGGTCAGGATCGGGTTTGTCATAAATTATAACGGTTCATATACAGCGTGTTTTACACTATACCGCGGGGGCACGGCGAAGCCTCGCGTTCAATCAGACTCGGGTAGGATCGATAGAAACGGTTATACAATGTATTTTACATCACAATCGATAGAACGTCGATTCGACGAGGCAACGGATGCGCAGTCATCGCCCTCGGTCACATAGGACCGAGCTGACGTCTCGGACTTGATACATAATGGCATTATTAGTGGATGGGGCCCTGTCTCGTCGGACTGTTTTCGGGTTTGGGGCGTATCCCCTTGGACTTCTGTACGTGTCGGAAATGGCGGTAGGAGGTACACCGAGAGCACCTGTGGCATAGCACCACGGTGTCTCGAAGGACGGTTTCTTAGTCAGGGGCGTAGCCCTTCGGATATTGAAAATCGAGGAAAGGGACGGCAGAAAGTAAAGCGAGAGTACCGGGGGCATAGCACCTTCGGCCCGGGTCTCGTCGGACGGTTTTCGGGTCGGGGGCGTAGCCCATCGGACTCGCGATATCGAAGAAATGACGGTTAGATGTATACCAAGAGTACCGGGGGCATAGCACTGAGTCTCGACGGACGGTTTCTTAGTCGGGGGCGTAGCCCCTCGGATCCGCGAGTTCGCGGGTAAGACCGGTAGAAAAATATATCACGAGGGTACAGCGGAGCCGCCTAAGGTTGTCGGAAAACATCGGTCCGCCGGCCTTAATTTCTACTAAGTGCGATTCGGGTATACTCTGGAACGATCAGCAGAGTTCGGGTCGTTATGATGTATTTTCATATCGTATCCCGAGCGCACTATAACATCCGAACCTCTCAATCCCTTCCGAGTGCGATTCGGATATATTCGGAAACGATCGGCAGCGTTCAGGTCGTTATGATGTATTTTCATATCGTATCCCGAGCGCACTATAACGTCCGAACCTCTCAATCCCTTCCGAGTGCGCTTCGGCCGGACTCGGGGACGATCGGCAGCGTTCGGATCGTTATGATGTATTTTACACTATATACCGAGCGCACTATAACACCCGTGCCCGATGACACGGGGTCGACGACGACGACGACGAACGTAGAACTCATATACCCCGTCTAATACGGTACTTCTCAACGGAGTCGACGTAGCCTAATCGGTTGCGTCGTGGACTCGACTCTCGGAGACGTCCAAACTTACGAAATAGCTTATGTAAAAATTATATAAATAATTATGGATTAGAAATTTCTTATTTTAATTTGGTACTACGAGTTTTATAATTGGTCTTCATAGACAATTACACAAGTTGTTCTTAATTATACTTAGTATAAATAACTGATGTATCATTGAGAATATATTCACTATTGTTTAGTTTTTCTGTATAATTTATGTATAATGTACAAATCTAATTAAATACAAATATGCATAAACACTTAATTCGTGTAACAAGGCCTTTAGGAAGATACGCGAAAGAGGATAAAGCAAAATTTAATGTTTTTGTGAAGGTTTACAAGTTATTCTTGGAAATAATCAGTCAAGATACGCAGTACTTGGGAAAATACCTATATACAGAGACATTCACATCCCTTGAAATCTTTGTAGCTAAAACAGATTTCTCTTTGATAAAACTAATAGTTTGCTCAGAGCAAATATTGCTTTGTATTAATTTATTCCACAGGCATCGTAACAATTTCGTATTCTAATAATTTTGTACCAATGTTAAAGTATTCGTCACCTTTCCGCTTTCAACAATGTTTACTTTAAAACCATAAACAAGTTATAAACACGGTTACATCACTAAATTTATTTTACAGTTATCCTAGATGGTGTAGACTTACAAAAAGTAAAATAAAATAGGGTATATTATATGCTTTACATAATAAATTTCTAGCACACTAAACTTTTAATCAGCTATTGATTCAGACAAATGACGTAGATAAATCTCCAGTATACACTATTTACAATTCTTTAGCTTTATGTCTGCCAGTAATCCTTTACGAAGTTGTCTTCAAATTAATTCATACGCATCAAGTGGTTTGTATACTTAACGTTAATCGTCGTGTGATAAATAACACTTTAACAAGAAAACAAAACAATTATCTATTTTATAACGATCACACACGACTATTAAGATTTTATGTATACACTTATTAATACAATACGTGTTATTACGCCGGCGCTAACTAGTGCATTGCGTTTACAACTGATCTTATCAAGGTGGATAGATGGCTTATATACTCGAAATGTGTTCGTATGACACATTTTTTTGTTATTTAATAATTTATCCCATACTCTCGTTAATTTTTATATTTATGGTATTCATCCAAAATTTACGTTTATATTGGTATTCGAGTTAATATAATTGCCTTTATAACTGTATAATGTTTTGCGAACTTAGATATTTGAGGATGTTTCAATGCCTTTGGTGTTAAAGCCTCGATATGTTCCCCGTACCCCGGTCTGCCCCACACGTATAATTTATCACATGAATGATTCAGACTAATATGATATACCGTTTTGTGTGAATTTTTATTTTTTTAGTGTTAGGTAATTGGTTTATTTTATTCAATATTGTATAACCATGATTTTTGAAGCTGTTAGATATTGCGTTTTACATTTGGGGTTGTGTTTTTTAATATATTGTATTACTTTGTGTTTGGTTTAACGCAATTTTCTAACGTTTAATTTTAAGTTAGTTTAACTAAGTTTATTGTACTACATTTTTTGGTTGCATCCGGTTTTTTAGTCTTATTAGACCTATTGAAGCTGACTATAAAGAGGAACTAACCATAATCTCTGAAATTTCCTTGCTCAGTATAACCAATTAAATAATTTTGTATTGCAAATACAAGAAAACTTCTTAAAATAAAACTAATTGGTATTTAAATTACCTATTCTTAGATACAGGTATTCATAAAAGTGTACACTAAAAGTTTAGACTAATCTTATTTCTATCTAGAAGCAATAACACTTCCTAAATTGCTTTCCTTGAGTTTACTTTAATACAAACATTTACACCATTCTATTAAATTTCGTTCAAATTAGTCCTGAACTTCAAAAATATATTTATGTCCTTTTTTGTGTGTTCATAATCCATTTCTAAAATTAACATACAAAATGTTATTTGAATTATTTAATGAATGGTAGTTTTTTTATTATTATGATTATTTACTATTATTTGCTATTCAGAAACACTCAATATAAACATAAACTTAATTCGTGATCAATATTTGCATCTTATATTTGAGGAGAACCATTTTACTGGTCTGAACAAGCCTATAATTTCATTAAAAATATAGCATTAACATGTATTAAATAATTTGGTTAGGGGTTTCATGTAATAACACACAAAATACAAATTCCATTCTAAGGGAGATGAAACCTGGACATTCAAGAATGTTCGTGTCTCCATTTCAAGGTATATATTTATATTTTATTCTTTGTATTCTAACCGTGTACGTTCTGTTCCTCGAATCTGTTATGAAACTGAAATTTAATAAAAAACGCTTCTAAATTAATTATTTTAGATCGTCAGTAAAATTATTTTTGAAGTTATTAAAAACAAAAACAAAATTTCTTAGTGGTCTAGATCAAAACCGTTCTTCTTTAGGTATACTTGTGCGATTTAAAATTGTGTATAATCATTGCAACACTTTAGACATTTAAGTATTAGATTATTGTAGAGAATAATAAAATGAATAAAATGTTATTACATTGAGAAGAAACGTTAAACATGTACTTAACTTAATAATCTCTAACTTGCTTTAGGTTATTGACCTAAGTATGAGATCAAGATTAATTCATGACTAGATAATAATTAGTTCATAAACATTTAGGTCAAGTTAGTAACACTTAAATTATTAATGATCAATTACACATAGATATAAGACACAATAAAAGTTGACAAAAATTGTTTTCATTGTCACCTTTATAATGTAAATAATAATATTTATGCGATTGGTGTCTTGAATAAATATTTCATGAAGTAAAACTTATATATTATAAACAACTAAATCATTCTATATGTTTCAAACTCCATTCCTCTCTTCCTCCTTTTCTTGGATCCCAGTTTAAAAAAGTTTACTTTACTATCTGAGTACAATTTGAATACAGTAAATTACAATTACAAATTTAAATATAAGTTAGAAGACAATAATATATACTAATATAAAAGAAGTAATATATACTAATATATTAGTAATTAAATATGTGTATATCTAAGCTTGGAAAGTAATACGCCATCCCCCTTGCTCAATATATTTAACAACTTATTGGCTCCGCACGCCAACCCCGTTGGAACCTTCTATACACATAATCATGTTATGTTTTCTTCATAATAAAGGCGTAGGATTAATAATAACCCCAAAGCTAAGATGGTAAATAATGTTAAATGTTCAAATCAAATTATTTCGTACATTTTATAACAGCAGTTATAATAATAGTTAAAAGAACCAGCAAGGATCTGGTCTACACTTTAAAACCCTAACCTAAAAGCTATAAATACAAAACTAATTGCTTCAAATTTTGAAATCGGCTGTTAATGGTAATATTGGTACAAACAGCTATATTATCTGTTATTTTATTCAAATGGTTGCTATGGTAACAAATGTAAATGCATGTGTTGGTTTATCAGTCTAGGCCTAACCTAAGAAATTTTTCCGCAAATATTGAAATAAAAAAGGTTTTTATCGAAATGAATTATAGCCCATGTTACTCAGGGATAGTGTAGGTTTTTATTAGTAAAACTATTTTTTCAATCTGTTCAGTATAGTTCCAGAGATTACCCCCTACATACAAACGAACAAACAAAACAACAAACTTTACCTCTTTTTATTATTAGTATAGATAAATAATACCTCAAAGCAAAAATGGTAATAATATTAAAAGTCTAAATCAAAATATTATGTATACTATGTAACAAGTGTGCTATGCAAGTAAAATCGAACCATGAAAAATTAAGTGACTGAGGTCTAAATACAAATATTTTCGAAAACTAAAAACCCACAGATGATTTTTTTACCAATATCGAACATCTTCAATCATATTGAATATGCATTTTTACATATGTACAAAATTGATAAAACAAAATTGTCTTCTTAAATAATTTATAGACCTAAACTTTCGTTTATTTAATTTTAAAATTTTAGTATTTTTCCAATTAACTTAATGCAATAATCTTTAAATTGATATATTATAATACATAAAGTAGTAAATGTTCAGATTTTACTTAATTTTACTTCCAGTTTAAATTATAAATATGTGGATTTCCTAAATAATACGAATACAGTATGTCATCAATAACACTGTTAAACATGTATTGTCAAAATGTATTATGTATATAGGCCTGACCTGAAACAATGTGTTAAAACGGCTAAGTAGTGCTTTGCTAATTTAATTGCTTTACTACGTAAAAAATAATATCTCTCGAATAAAACTGTTTGTAATTTTTTTTTTTCAAACTTCAAACAAAAATGATCTAAGAAATAACGTTCAATCACATTTTTGTTTATTTTATTGAATTTTATGTAGAAACCAAGTTAATTTTTTTTTTTTTTTCATTCTCAGCCCATGTGAGTAGCAAACAAAACAACAGGTAAACAGCTATTTTAATTCTAGCTGCGTAATTAAATTGACTTCAAATCATAATTCGTATTTCAGAAGAAAGAAAAATCTGTGTTAAAATCTCATACAATAGTTTTGAAGCTAAAGAAGATAATGTTAAAATGACTTCTTAATAAGACAAAACAAATACAATAAAAATTAAAACTAAGTAGTTAAGTTATGCAAATAAGTTCATATAGATATGCAATATTTGCACATCCCTATATATACTACTAGCTGACCCGTACGGCGTTGCCCGTGGTGGTTGGTATTTTCAGTCTTTTTAACGTAATTGTATTCTTTTTAAGTGTTCAGTCAGTGAGTGGTATTTGGCTTTTATATATCTTAAATAATTAGCCCGATAATTGGTGTTTTAGTTCATTGTAGGCATAACCTAAAATTATATTCAGTTTTTGATCCAAATCAGTTGTTGATCAAAATCAGCTGTTTTAAGCTTTTCATACGAACAGCTGTTTTTTGTGCCCCTGATAAAATCAAAAGAAATCTTTCTTCTTCTTCCTTAAGATTGACCTTCCATAAGATTAACATTGAAACTTTGAGGGCCACTGGGGCGTAGCCCTAATGTCCTAGGACTTCGGTAAATGGCCTAAAACCTTCCCAGCGTTAACCTGTGTTACTATGCAAAATTTCAAAGCAATCGGATGGACGGTTTGGTAACGCATAAAGGACAAACATACAAACAGACAAACGTACAAACAGACAAACGTACAAAAAGACGGACATACATTGAATTTTATATATATAGATGATAAATTAATTCAAGCATTTAAAATCTATATATTATGTCCATCGACCACGATTTTGTATTTAAATAATTTAAATAAAAATGGTTGAAATAATTTCCTATTGAAATTTTTATAAATGTCCTACTAGGGGCTCTGCCCCTGGACGCTTTGCGTCCCAACCCCGCCTCGGCCTTCGGCCTCAAATGGCTGCTTCGCTTCGCTCGTAGTTGGAAAATTTTACCTAATCTAAAAAAAAACTGGTAGTTGTGAAGAATTATAATAAAACCTGATTCTAATAATTAGCCCAATTGGTGTTTTGGTTCATTGTAGGTCCACCCTAAAATTATGTTCAGTTTTTGATCCAAATTAGCTGTTTTATATATAATAGGTTTGTAACAACCAATGTTTGAATTGAATTAAAATATAGTTAGCATTTTTCGTAGATTTTTGTTTGTGTTTGTTTTTAGTTTGTCAATGTAACCTCAAAAAGGTAATACTCTTGAAATTTTCTAAGTAATGTTGCTATGGTAATGAAAGTAAACAAACATGATGTGTTGCTAAGTTTTTTATACGAACCGCTGTTTTTGTGCCCCTGATAAAATCAGCTGTTTTTGATAAAATCAATAGAAATCTTTCTTCCATAAGATTAACATTGAAACTTTGAGGGCCACTGGGGAGTAGCCCTAATGTCCTAGGACTTTGATAAATGGCCTTAAACCTTCCCAGGGTTAACCTGTGTTACTATGCAAAATTTAAAAGCAATCGGATGAACGGTATACGAACGCAAAGTGGACAAAGAACCAAAAAAAACCCATAAGGAATACACAGCAGAAATTTGCATTTGATTATAACGTTTGTAAGGCGAAAGATACATGATTTGTAATGCTTGATGACATATCTGTGAATGATTACCTGCAATTTAAAAAAAAAAATAAGGAAATCGGCCGGATAGAATGGCCGTACTGACTGCCACAAGTTTTCATAAATTCTTTTAATATATAGACTAGGGGCTCTGCCCCTGGACGCTCCGCGTCCCAACCCCGGCTCGGCCTTCGGCCTCAGATGGCTGCTTCGCTTCGCTCGCAGGTGGAAAATTTGATAAAGAATCTCGTTAATCTTTTGCTCGTTTGTACATAGGTGACCGAGTATAAATTAGCCGTTTTATTTGGCAGCTGACTCAAACTCATTAAACATTATCTCCATAAGATTAACATGGGAAATTTGAAGGATTGTATACCGGGGCTCCTTCTCGGGTGAATAGCGGCTAAACGGATGATAATATATAAGACTTGACATATCTGTGAATGATTATGTTCAGTTTTTGATCCAAATTAGCTGTTTTATATATAATAGGTTTGTAACAACCAATGTTTGAATTGAATTAAAATATAGTTAGCATTTTTCGTTGATTTTTGTTTGTGTTTGTTTTTAGTTTGTCAATGTAACCTCAAAAAGGTAATACTACATTTGATACTGATTTGATCCAAATCAGTTGTTGATCAAAATCAGCTGTTTTAAGCTTTTCATACGAACAGCTGTTTTTGTGTCCTTGATAAAATCAAAAGAAATATTTCTTCTTCTTCCTTAAGATTGACCTTCCATAAGATTAACATTGAAACTTTGAGGGCCACTGGGGCGTAGCCCTAATGTCCTAGGACTTCGGTAAATGCTTGATGACATATCTACAGGTAATAAGACACATTTTAAAACAAAAATCATCAAAATCGGTCCATTAGGAGAGGCTGGGCGATTGGAAATAGGTTTTGACCAAATTCTTTTAATATATTAATATAGATATATATAGATAATATAACATACTGTATAATCATTATGGATACTTAAGGAAATCAAAATATTTCAATTTTTTTTAAGAAATCCTACCTTCCATTTTCGGAAATATGTTGTTCAGAACAATGTCTTCTCTTGACACAGCCAGAGGAGTAAAGATTTTAATTAATTTCACAGAGAGGGGTGTAATATGAGTTCTGCAAATGAAATCAGGTAATAATACATCCCTAATAAGAAGCGGCGCTGTATACACTCGCTTAGCATTTAATTTCATTAAAGACTTAATTTGTATAAGATAAAATTTGTTGGAGTACATGTTAGACCATTTACTTAATAATTTCATGCGCATTTACAATATCTATATTTATAAAAGCCAAATAGCATTGACTCATCACAGTTTCTCCAAAAAACCAACAAACATGAAATTTGGCACCAATACTCTTTATAGACTCTAGACACGCACTAAGAAAGGGTTTCCGAATATTCGAAATTTTAGGGAGGGTTTTGGTTGCAAAATCACGATTTCTCAAAACCTACAAAATGGATTAGAATAAAATTTGGTATGTAGCTTCCTCTAGGGCCAAAAATGCTCGTTAAGAAAGGGTTTGAAAAAGTTCTAAATTTTAGAGGGGTTTGGGGGGGGTCAAAGTTACAAAATCACGATTTCTCTAAAACCATAAAACGGATTGGAATGAAATTTGGTATGTAGCTTCCTATAGGGCCATAGATGATCGCTAAGAAAGGATTTCAAACAATTCGAAATTTTAGGGATTTTGGGGGGGGTCAAAGTTACAAAATCACGATTTCTCTAAAACCATCAAACGGATTGGAATGAAATTTGGTATGTAGCTTCCTCTAGATCCCTAGGTACTCGCTAAGACAGGGTTTAAAAATAAATCTAAATTTTAGGGGAGGTTTAAGGGGGGGGGGGGGTCAAAGTTACTAAAAATCCCCACAAGAAATACATAGTGTAATATATTTATTGATATAATATATTTTTTGTTAATATACATTTAACTTTGATTTGTCTATCCGTGCAAAGCAGGGTCGGGCCAGCTATATATATTACGTACTTGTATAGACGGCTTATAATGGAATAATAAACACAATAATTTACGTTTATTTCTGATAATTTTATATTACACAGTTCCAGAACATATGACAATTCGTCACAGCTGATACTTTTTCTATACTTAAAGTTTTACGTTTTCTTATTTTATCATTTATTGTGTTTTCTTTAATTTGTCTTCTCTTTGTCCGTTTCAAAGCAAAAATCCTTTTATAATGATGTCTACTTACAATAAACATCTCCAAATTATTATAGCTTGTGTTTTTGAATAAAATATTCCTTTCTTTTCTCAAAGAGCTTCTTTACAGTACTCTTTATAATATAGAATCTTTACTTTCTATACTGTCTTTTAGACTTCTCTTGCTGACCTAATTACGTCATAGTGAGTTCTGTACATTATATGTGTTTTTTACCTTCATATTACAGCAAAATATGAATTTTTACTTTCATATAAAATAACAAATAGTAATAAACTATATTATGTAATTAATAACCCTATATACAAAACCCCATACTAAACCCATAGAAATTGTTATCATATAAATATTTACAACCAATTTTATTACTATTGATTTAGGCTATATCATTGGATTTATTTGTTCAAAATTAAATTATAGTCGTGGTATAATTAATTATCAACAACGTTATTTAACAATCGTTATATGGCCCGAAAAGCAATTGTTTCGTAGTTTGTTCCTTCAACTATTATAGTAGCAGACCTATACATGCACTTATGTTCTTTAATAATGCTTTTAAAAGTTTTCTATATAGTAAAATCATAAAACCCATACAAAATTAACAATGCAAAGAAAAAACTCGTACAGTATGAGAGTTGGAAAGGATGAGGAATGTTACACATAAAATAAAAGAAAAAAGAGACATCCTACGTTAGTTTATTACTGACATTTTCAGTTCCCAAAAATAATAATAAAAAACTCTCCAAAGGAAGTCTTACAGTGAAATTTGTTAATATTTAATTGTACGTAATTTTGTTTTATTTTTTTTTACAACTTTGGTGTTTTATAAAGTAGTATCAAATAGTAATCTGGTGAACAGCATTCAATTAATAGAATTATAACTATTATTTTATTATTTTCTGTACGAATGTTTTGATATAAAATATAACTCTATGAAGGAATGATCTCCTTTTAAACTATTTTCGTATTCATAGGACAAATTCTTTTCCATCACAAAACGTTCAACTGCTTATGGTTAAAATTACGAAATTTCTTTGTGTCAATAAAAGACATAGTGTTTGTAATTACAATTAGTCCAAGAATATTAGTCAAATGAGGGCAAGTATCTCGGAATGAGAGATAGTCAGCTATAAACTTGTATAAACCTTTATTTTGACACAATCAAACTTGTCTCAAAACCTACTTATCGTAGATTGTCCGCGACTACAGATATTCCAAGGTCAAAGGTCAAAAAAATTTTTACACATTTATTGTAAATATCTCGTTTCCTATGGGTTTTATGCTATTTGTATTACTATAAATACTGTAGAAGATTAAATTCTCTACAACTTCTGTTTAAATTTTTTTTTTATATCTGGAACCATCTTCGAGATAGAGGGCAGAGCGCGCGCAGTGTTTAACTATTTAGAGTATCATTCGAGGTCAACCTGTAGTCCCGATTAAAAACACGCCGTATAAAGTTTATAAATTATTAATAAATATATAATTTTAAATAATTTGCATTTTTTATTAACTATTACGTTATAATTATTAATTGTTTTCAATAATTTAGTATCTATTCATTTAATAACACTTACCTACTCGTGTAATTATAAAGTTACTAAGGGAAATACTTTAATTATTTTTAAATTCTAATCTTATTTATACTAATTACTTCCTAACTAAATAAAAAGAAAATAATAACATTTTTAATTAATTTTTTTTAAATTAAAAATACCATTGCATACATTTATGAACGTTGCAATTTAAAACATTTAATAATAAGAAGAACTATTGCATGGCTTATTGAAGTACATTTTGTTTTTAAATGATCTACCTTTCCTTTCCTGTTTTTTTAGGATTTTTTTACCTTTGACCTTTTAATATCTGCAGTCGCGGACACCCTACGATAAGTTCTAGGGTGTCAAAATAAAGGTATATACAAGTTTATAGCTGACTACCTCTCATTCCGAGGTGAAACCCCTAATATACCTGGACTACAATTAATATTAAATATGTCGAAAAATTGGTATTGGTCAAATAAGTAACAAATTTTCAAACATATTTAAGACCATTTAACATCATTAACACCGAAATATATCTTTTTCTTTTCAATTATGGAGGCAATTGTTGTCTTAAAATGATTGAAATTTATAATAATTTAGTATTATTTTAATATTGTATAAAAAAGCTTAAAAAAGCTTTTTGTTTAACTATGCAAAAAATTGCATCAGTTAAACTTAAGAAACCTCCATTGCCAGGGTGTTTGACATCTTTAAATGAATACGAATACAATTTCGTTTAATAAATCACCACAAAAAATAAACGTACTATAGCTTTAGAATAATATTAATAACTATTCATTATACCCTCAATCAATTGCTTATAGATTATGAGCATATGGAAATCACATAGCCTATCCTTCACAATTATAAAACATCAAATATCATTTTAATTGTCACTATATGTGGAATAATATACATTACTGTAAAAATATATATTTTAAAAGTGTAAACTCATTTCACCTTACAATAAAACTAAATATTTTTAAGTAGCCTAGTCAATATTTAAAAAAAAACATACTTCCTAAGTAAACTTCCAACAAAAGAAAAAAATATTCTTGCGTGTGTATTTATTTACGAGCAAATAATTTTCATTAGCATTGCTTACTAATGTATAATTTAATTTAAGTATATTTCTGCGTAATGTGTGTATATTTTCAACAAGTTTTATATTTTCAAACATTCGCCTTGTTAAAACGCATTATTGGATATAATCCCTTATTTTTCTTAAAAATAGGTTATTGTTAGGTTATACTTCATGTCAAGTTTAACTCAATCGGTAAAACAATTCTCTAGATATGAATTATTTTGTAAAAAAAATGTCTGAAAACAGGAAAACGAAGCTTTTCCGGACCTATGTTTATACATGAAGAATTTTGCTTTTCGTTAGGTCCAGTATCATCTCCTGAAGGTGTGCCAACCACTTTATGTTTACGATTACAATAATAAAAGTCAATTCAAAAAATATTGCTATTTTATGTTTGTAGACAAATAAATTATGTTTATTTCCACTTAATATATTTTATACGAACAACAATCTTTTTATTATTAACAAACAAACAGATAATAGTTTAGTTCACCCAGTTTTATTATTATAATTATTATTTTTACTTTCTCCCCCCTATACGTAGTATATGGAGAAAGTATTGTTTTCGTCCAAATTTTCGAATTTGAATTTTTAGTGAAATTATCTGTTTTGGTGCTCCCTTAACCCCAAAAAAAATTTTAGTGGAATTATCTATGTTGGTGCTCCCTGAACCCAAACATATTTTTAGTGGAATTATTTGTTTAGGTACTCCCTGAACGAACCCAAAAAAGTATTTTTTTGGTGATGTCTGTCCGTGTGTCCGTGTGTCAATGTGCCTGTTAGGATGTGTACAGAGCTGGAGACCATACCAACCGTCCGATTTTGATGAAATTTGGTATGTAGGTGTAGTTCTAGAATATCTCCCGGCATTTTTTTCATTTTTTCAATTTTTTTATTTTCAACGGGTTTTCCCCCTCCCAAAAATTTCCAAAAAACGAGTAATATCAAAATTTCCCAAAAATGGCTCTAACGATTTTGATAAAATTTTGCTTATTTGCAGCCCTTAATGTACCCTACCTTATGCAAAAAAACAGCATCTTTCTGAAAATTCTCGTTTAGGTAATAATAATAACTGATTTTTTGGGGTTTACGGCCGGAAAGGGAATTGTTTTTCAAAATGTTTCAAAACCTTTTCTCGTGCATCTATACAGGCCTAATTTACATGTTTGGTGCAAATTTGTTTGAAATCGATCGA
>JAGFPH010005552.1:0-10262 GCA_018207615.1 Philaenus spumarius
TTTGTTACCACCCGATAAAGTAGTTATATTAACGTCAGCAGCATGTGATATACACAAAATGCTTCGAGAAAAGAAGGAAACATCTCTGACATTCATTGCGTTCTCGAATTCGGAGATATACTGGAGCCCACTTCATCCTACTTCATCTTCTTCAACTGGGCATGTTATTCGGCAGCGGTATTTGCAATATTTTAACTCTGAAAGAGGGTCTGTGCAAGACAGATATGCATAACATTTAATTAAATTGTTAATTGAAATTTTTCTTTTTAGTTCACTACATTCCTAATTATTCTATTTCGCACAAAATAATACAATTATTTAAATGTTTAGTAAAATTGTTAATTAAAATGTTTTTTTTTTTTTCTTTTTAATTCACTACGTACCTAATTATTCCCGATTGGTGACAAGGGTTTATCTGGGTTAAGGCCAGGTAAAAAAAGCGGATAAAATAAAAAGAAACATGGTTTGAAGGGTATTTTGAAATAATATGCCTCTTTTGAAAAATCATAAACTGTGAATAACGATCAAAAAGTTACTATTTTTTCTATTTTCACATTCAAGTAATCAAAATATATGCGAAGAGAAATAGAAAAAAAATTAAATCCTCAAATGAATGTAGGTAATAGATTTTTTTGTACACACCTGAGCAATCCATTTCAGTGGCCACTTCTTCCCATGCCTTATCCACTGCTCCTCGATTTTTATGGTCCGATAGCTTGTAGTTATAAATTACCGGCCTCTTCCACAGCAGAAATTAATCTTTCCGGGTCGCAAGACATCTTTGAAAAATAATTTGCTTAATTAATAATAATACAGGTATTCCTCTTGCCTTCACCACAGATAACATTGCAAACAATTAAATTCATTTTTTAAAATTAAAATGAGTTAAAAAAGTTGGTTAATATTACTAAAATATATGTTTAAAACACTTATCGTGGCGAAGTTGTCGAAGATGAGACGAGGTAGTAAGGTCGGCTTCGTTGTCGAGTCGAAAACATACTGTCTGAAGCGGCCTTGGTGTGCGACGGTCCCCCCTACCACAATGCTTTTTACGGTAACCTAGTCGAGCCCCGACGACCGTTTGTCGACTCCGGTGTGCGCCCTACCTTACAACAAACATTTCGCCATCCTCAGTGACCAAACTCGTTATAATTTGGTTTTATAGATATTTTTTGTTGAAATCAATAGGCGCATTTCCGTTACGACGGTTATAAATTTCTCCACAGTCTAGAGTGCCTTGAACTGTATATGATACATTAGTGAGAGTTTTGTTTACCTATTTGATCTAATTTAGTGAAACAAGTAAAATAAAGGGAAATAACTTTATAAAATAAGAGTTTTCGAGTATACAGTTCAATTCTATGATTTATTCGCTATAATTTGTTATAATAATATTTCATTTTTGGGTAAAGCATATATTATTCCTGAATTACTACTTAATCAAAGAGGCCTAATTTTGTTAGCAATCTTTGTAGTAGGAACATAAAAGCACGTTTTCAAAAACAAAATTTAAAATTGACATATATTTTTATATACCGGTACTTCTATTTATAACTAAATTACAAAACTTTTGAATATTTTGAAAAATTACAAAAAATATTTACAACTTTTTATGTAGGCCTAAAGTTGGATTTTCCCTTAGGTACTGGAAATTTTGTGCTTCCTGAGGTAATAGCTTTTCAAATTTTACATCAATAAATTTTTTAGTTGAATGTATAAATTTTTTAGACTTTTTTTACAAAAAAGCTATTGAACATTTTTGATGAGGATATCATTACTATATTTGGCGAATTTTTTTTAAAATGCTTGCAAAACTCATCAAAATGGCTTGGCATTGCAGAATGTTAGCATTGAGTTGTAATATAGGGTTAACAATTTAGACAGTAATTGTCTTTTGTCTGAACAACTGATCCTTTACAAAACACGACCTATGGACATAGGACAGACGTCGTGCTGCAGCAGACGAACTGTGCTGTACTCTCAAGTGTGGACCTGGAAAGAAAGCAACCCGGACTATTAACCCTTTATAGGGCAAAAGACTGGGACATAAAAATATTATTATTTTTTTAAAAATTATTCTAATGGAATTTAGAAACAAACAAAAAAAATTTTAATTGCTTACTACCAGTTACTTATTGTGTTTTAGGGTGGGAAATTAGGAAATTACTATCCATCTGCCCTATAACCACATATAGCACACACACTTACCAGTGGGAAATATTACTAAAATATTACAAGGAAACCTATGTTATATATAAAAATTTACATAAATAGTTGACATCATATCAATTAGTGTTATTGACATACTGTAGTTTGTTTTTAATGTATTGTGTGTAGGCCCTACACATTGTTCTACAACAACAAAGGTGGTTCCAACTGGACCAGTTGGAGGATTTGTACAAATATTACGTCAGCCAAAATATATATCATCCAACAAAAAATGTGTACATTTAGCTCAATAAATTCTGAGCATAATGGTATATAGTTGTTAGAAATAACTAACTATTTTACAAACTACAAAAAAATCCCAACAGTAATGATGGAACCTAACCTAAAAACATTGTAAACATTGTTTTTAATATTTATAACTGCAGCTTTTCCTTTATTTTGAAAATAAAAGTGTAACAATAATCTTTATTAGTTGTACGTTTTAATATTTACTTTAAAAGTTATAAACGGATAAATCTTCTATTTCCAATTTGATGTTGAACTTGCAGCTACAGAACAATGGAATCAGTGAGTTGAAAAAGGTACACATTCCAAAAAATGCGAAATCATACTGTAAAATAGCCATTATCTAAAATGAGATAGCCATTTTGTTTCTTAGAGCAAGCCCCATCTATTGACTTGAAAAAGGAACTAATTCCAATAATCTGCACTGCCTGTAAAGAGGTTCGATATATCAGTGAGTTGAAGAAGGGACACATTCCTGGAATGTGTTCCTTTTGCAACTAAACGCGCAGCGCTAGTAGTGTGTAACCCGTAGTAACCCCCGAAGTTGCCATTCTAGCTGCTTCGGCGGCCATTTGTCTACACTTTTGTTATTCAAGTAGAGATTATTTAAAGACTTTTTTCAACTAAGATTAGACGATTGTACCGTTGTTTTCTTTGATTTATGCTCTTCACTTTGTTTTCGTGATATTTTATTATTGGGCAAATCAAATATTAGTAGTTCTCGTTTGAAGCTACAAATAGCTTCCTTAGCCGGCATGTAGTTTGAACAAATAAACAGATGTTTTCGTAATAAGAAATTTGACATTGATAAAAGTGTTGACACCGCTTTATTTAGAACTAAATTACAAAACTTTTTTTAGTTTATGAAAAAAATTACAAAAAATGTTTACTACTTGTTATGGACGCCTAAAGTTGAAGTTTTCCTTTCGTTACTGAACATTTTTTGTTTCTTGAGCTATAACTTTTACAATTTTACATCAATAATTTTTTTAATTACATATTATGAACTCTTTGGTCCATTCTCTGCAAAAAAGCTTTGGAACACTTTTGAATTGGGGTTCATTTACTATTTTTGGCGAATTTTTGTAAAAATGCTTGCACACGCCAAAAATCCATTTTCGTTAACATTGCCGGTTTTAAGGTTAAGTATTTTTTTATAGATTTTATATATGTTGTTTATTTCAGGTAACTATTAAGACAAGCAAGATTAATGATGTCATTAAACTCATTAAGTACATTCCAGAAGAATATTTACCCTTTTACGAAAAACGCTGTAATTGGCCAACGGCCGAAGCTGAAAATCCGGATGAAAACTAAAAATCAAATCATTATTTATAACATACTAATACAGAAATAATCCATTATAATTTATTACAATATTAAAATTTATCTAAATATTAATTTTTATTTAGATTTTTCTTTACCTTAAAAACTTGAGTGTAAAAAGGGACATATTCCATTACAAAAAATGTTCAATAACTTAAACATAGAAAAAAAAATATTTTTTTTTGTTATGCAGTTGAATGTTTAGCATTGGTATGTAAAAGTTCCTAACAGTAAAATTTTCTCTAATAAATTTAGTTTAGCCAATAATCAGTTTTTTTTGTTTCCTGAAAAGTAGCTATTTTGGAATGTGTACCTTTTTCAACTCACCGATTCAATGGTAAACAACTATGTGTGTGGTGGGCAGTGGGATAATATCTTCCCACTTTTGATATTTATCAGGTGATTTAGCCAAGGAGAAATAAATACAGAAGTCAGAAGAAGAAGAAAAAGTAATGCCCTATAATAATAAATGTTGTGTATTAGTACAGAAAGTCTGAAAATAGTATCCCATTGGTTTATAAAGATAGAAATACTTGTTTTAAAAACCTTTAACACTGATCTCGTTGAAGCATTTCCCCACACAGCAACACCATATTGAATATGACAGTAAAAAATGCCATGATATACCATCCGAAGAACCGGCAAAGAGCAATCAAATACCTTGACAACCTCTTCAGAAAATAAATCGAGGAATTTAATTTTGCGGACAATAATGTACTTATATGATTACTCCAATTCAATTTTGAATCAATTGTCAAACCGAGAAATTTTATATTTTCTTCTTCAATTAATTGATAATTATCTGCATTCTTTTCTGTTCTTTGCTAAGAATGAGATGTAATTTGTTTTTTCTAAGTTTAGCATTAGATTAAGTCTTATTATAGGCGTGTCCACACTCATGCGCTTTTACGCGCGTCAAGGGCATGCGTCATAGCGCAAGGAGTAGCGCGTGTGAGGCATTCGAGATGCATGCGTAACGCATGCGTTTTAGGAGTTGAACGAAGTCAGTTTTGTTGACGCAAGCCATAACGCAAGCTCTCCCGCTGCTGTTGGATTTCCGTTCAATTCCTCTTTCAATTTAACCTAAAAATGTCTTTTGAAGAACTAACTTTAAATTTTATAAATGGATACAATTTACTACCAGTGTTGTGGGACAATAAAAAAGAGATTATACAAATAAAGTAAAAAGAGATGACGCTTTAAATTTTTGGGAAGCAAATTTAATATGGACTTATCGGCGTTAAAATTAAAAGTTTGATGTCATATTTTTCAAAAGAATGCTAGAAAGTTTTGATGAAGAAAAGTGGCTCGGGGGCTCATGGAAGCTACAATTCTTCGTGGTTTGCGTATGACGCTTTATCTTGTAGACTCCGCAACGTCATGAGAAATGAAGAAAACTACCGCAAATAATACAATTTCTACAATTCCAGATCAAGACGAGGTAACCAACTACAAGGTTTATTTTTTTAGTGTTAAGCATTGAAACATGTAACTTCAGAGAAATACAATAATATTATATATGATGAAATTGTGATATGTAGGCCTACACAATAAAATAAGATTCACAAAAGCTAGATTTATTGCAACATACGGTAGTATGTTTCGCCTTTGTTAGGCATCGTCTAGAAACTTGTTAAAATTGTACAGGAATGATTTGCATGTTTGCTCTATAAGGAAGTAAACAGAAATATATTGTAATATACCCTATAACATCTTTTTATTTTAGGCCTATAGGCCTAGTTGTTTATTTGTTAGAATAATTTCTAGATACTATATTGATAGTTGAATTAATCACATTTATAATATAGGCCTATATATAAAAAATAATCACTGTACAATTTAAAAATTTGTCTGGCGATTCCTAATGTAGCAAACGAGCTAATATTTTATGAAACTGATTTAATTGTGTTAAATATTTTGTCTTTTAATATGGTTATATCTGGTTCTATAACTTGTAGAAGATTGTAAAAATTTCCCGAGACATTTGCGTAAAGCTTTTGAAAAATGGTTCTTCATCTTCTTGCAATTCACGTAAAATTACAACATTTGTTTCTCTAGATAATATTTTGTCCACTTTGAACGACGTTTTCTCTTTCTACTACTTATAAAAACATAAGCAGTACTTATACCTAAAAGTATACTAGCGTCTTTTTCCATGTTGTGCCTTCCCACCGAGAAAATTGACTGGAAATTAAACATCTAGTGTGGACGTAAAGAGGCATTCAACAAACGCATTCAATAAACGCATGCCTTTGACGAAAGATGAAATGAAAGTTGAAAAGCAAGTTGAATTGAAAATTGAAGACGAAAGCGCACGAGTGTGGACACGCCTTATGAAATACTCTACGGCCTGATTTAACGTTATGAAGGATTTAATCTCCAAAGTGCTATGGTCTTGATCAGATAAGATGAGGGTTGTATCATCTGCATACATAAGAGCTGAGCCCCAACTCAATTGTAATGGCAGGTCATTAATATAAAGTATAAAAAGAACTGGACCCAGTATCGATCCTTGGGGTACCCCATGTCGTACTTAACTGTAAGTCTGTCGGACTTATGTACTTTCCCCTCAGCATCTGTAAGCTCTACGTAATGAGCTCTATTTTCCAAATATGTTGTAACCCATTTCAGTGCCTTTCCATGAATACCATATCTTTTAAATATATTTAAAAGCACACCATAGTCCATACAATCAAACGCTTTGCTCAGGTCCATGAAAATATAAATGCAATTTTCTTTGTTATCAAGAGCAGTAAGAATTGTTTCAACATTTTTAATTATAACATCTATGGTGCTTTTGCTCTTCAAAAACCTGTTCTGATTTTCTGAAATGATATTATTGTTATCTAAATGTGTTACTAGTTGTTTCATATAAACCTTTTCGAAAATTATAGGTCTATAATTCTGTACATCCTCATGGTCAACTTTTTTGAAAAGTGGTTTAATCTTTGCTAATTTTAGTTGGTAACTTACGGAAAAATTGCCTCTGAGAGTGACTGATTGATAATATGTGTTAAAGGCTTAAAAGGAATTCTTCACAGCATTGTTTACCTAGCCGTGCTGGTATCGCATCATATCCTGAAGAGGATTGGTTTTTAAAACTTTTAATAATTTTACGGATTTCATTTCCTTTTACCGGTTTTAAGTCCATGGTGGAATGTGTGGGAAAAGTAGCACAGTTCGTGTACCCCATTTTAGAGCATTTGCCACCCACTTTATTAAAAAATAAATTGAATGTATTGCAAACACTTTGAGTATCATTCACGACATTACCACTCGATTTCAAGGTAATGCTCTGCGGTTTGGAAAACTGTTTTAGTGATTTCTCTTGGTTAATTATGCCCCATGCTGTCTTTCCCATATTAGCAGAGCCTTTAAGACGTCTCTTGACATCTAAAGACTTTGCAGTTTTTATAACTTTTTTATATGTTTGTCTGTATACTCTATAAACATTTTGAAAACTTAGTGAATTTGTTGTTTTAGAAATGTTATGGTAAAACTTGAGATTCTTACTAGAAGTTAAAATGCCTTTACTAAGCCAAGATTTAGACTTTGCATGAATTTTTTCATTTACTCTAATCAGTAAGAATTGTTTCAACATTTTTTAATTATAACATCTGTGGTGCTTTTGCTCTTCAAAAACCCGTACTGATTTTCTGAAATGATATTATTGTTATCTAAATGTGTTACTAGTTGTTTCACATATACCTTTTCGAAAATTATAGGTCTATAATTCTGTACATCCTCACGGTCAACTTTTTTGAAAAGTGGTTTAATCTTTGCTAATTTTAGTTGGTAACTTACGGAAAAATTGCCTCTGAGAGTGACTGATTGATAATATGTGTTAAAGGTTTAAGGAATTCTTCACAGCATTATCCATGGAATTCTTCACCATGGACATGCCATCTGAAACCAATGATCAAATGTCGCTAAGAAGGCACTATACTTGTCTTCAGCTGATGACGCGGAGTATACCTCTTTCCAATTTTCTGCTTTAAGTCTATGCTTTAGTTCCAATACATTACCTAGTTTTACCTGTCTGACATATTTTGTCACGGTGGAATTAACATTTGTTTTACTGCCATAAATATATATTTGTTGCGCATAATGATCAGAAAAAGTTGTTTTTATTACTTTAACATTATAAGACTGAGGATTGAGATCAATAGCAATATTATCTATTGTCGTTTGTGAATCATTTGTGACTCTTGTGTACCTACTCTGTGACTGTCAGCATTGATTATGTATCTTACGAATAGATCCCGCAAGGCATAGGGAAATCCGTACCGCGCGAGAGATAGGTGCTGAAATTAGTTATAGGTGCCCACGCTATGAAGCGCTACCAGTCAATTCCCCTCCCTTCCCCCATCCCTCCAGTTACGTCACCAACTCACCCCTCTCTGCTCTCTCTCTCTCTCTCTCTCTCTCTCTCTCTCTCTCTCTCTCTCTCTTCCGCACTTGCACTGCCAGCACTTGGTATTATTATATTAATCATTATCTTTGTCTCTGACTGCTAGTACGGCCAGACCTTGCTTGGCCATGCGTAATTTTATAATTAATTAAGATAATTGTTTACATATTTTTGCAGTCGTTTATTGTAATAAATATACAAGTTATATGTTCAGCCTTATAGTTATACAACTTAAACTTTTTAGGTTTAAAAATTGCTGAACAACACTGTTCTGTTAGATTCCATAGTCAAAGGTATTAATTAAGTCTACATTATTTCCTGTAAGTGTGGGAGCGAGGGTTGCTGCACATCTAGCCTTCCAAACGGAACAAAAATATTTTTCTGTTAGGAATGAAATCATGCAAAGCTAGAAAACTTGTATCGCACTTATTAGCGAATTTCCATAGGAAAAATGAGCTATTGCAGTGGCCCTTATGGTGAGACCCAAGGTCGGGAGTAGCAAATGAGCACCGATCATGGTCCCCAGAACACGTTTTGGGGGTTAAAAAAAATGTATATATATATGTATATATGTGTTCGCACTCTAGTGGCCGTATTTTAAGTCCGATTTGGTTCAAATTTGGTACACATGTTGGTTGTCTATGTGGCTCGGACGAGTTCGTTAGCCAAAAAAATCCAACAACCGGAAGTACGTTTTTTGACCGGAAGTAACTATTTTTTTATTTTTGCTACGAGAATTAAATTTTTTTAGAGTTTTTTCTAAAAATATAAATGTAGGGTGTTATTCTGCACATTTTGTTTTTTTACGCGACATTATAGCTCGCTTGGTTCCCCCAAAATATATCAAAACGTAAAATACCATAAAAGTACCCGGTTCGAAGCCAAGTGTGCAAACTCGCGAGGCCATTAGGCGCAAACAAAATCTACTAATATATTGCGTACACACAGTCAGCTGTTCAACGCCTTCTTGAATAGACCTATTTCCCAAATTGTTGGTTGAAACCCTAAAACATAGGACTATAAACTTGATTTTGGAAATTTGCTCAACTCACGTCAGCGGTCCAGCTGCGTGGTCGAATTATTTGTATTCTAATATGATTCTAAGGAGCAACTGAAAGTAGCACATTTTTATGTATTTTAATAGGACTCACTTTAAAAACATGTCCTGATTATGTTTTAATGTTACTTTTGTATATTTATTTTATTAAAAATTCAGACAATACTGTTATGAACAGACGTTATAACAATAATATTTCGAACAAATTAAATTTAAAGAGAAGTATTCAAAGTTTAATATAGGGTCTATAGATAGTTTATTTCCGTTTATATAGTTTAAATTATACGAGTTTTTAAATTAGTTTAAATTATACATTCGTAATTTATGTACATTCTTAACTTACCAAATCCAATTATTGCCTTAACTGGTATTTCACTTATTACTGACTTTAAACGCAGTTTTGACTTTTTTTATTTATGTTACAGTTTTGTGGTTTAATAATTTTATTCAATGTACAAAGAATGAATGAATATTTTATTGCTCCTTATACTATTTATAATACGTTTGCAAAAACAAAAACATAATTAAACTAAAATCATATATATCTATAAACTAAAACTAAACTAAAAAAACTAAGAAAAATAGCTATATTTACAAAACAATTATAGTATAAGAAAAACAATTTAAGCTACCTCGATGTTTTAAATACATGTTTGAGGTAGTGAGTAAAACAATTAAAAAAAATAAAAACATAAATACATATATACACATATAGAAAAAAAGAAAACAAAAATAAAGGAATTAGCTGACCGGCTTTCAGAAATATATGTAAAACTACTTAGTACATTATTAAAAACAAAAATCTTTTACTGCAGCTTCACAATTACTTTGAAAAAAAAACACAAATTAAATACATATTTTGAAAAAACATACGAAATATAAATATACAAAATGCAGAACATAAAATACGTAATAAGCTATATACAAGTTTTACATCGATACATCTACTTACATATACACACATTCACCCCCCCCCCCTACATACATTCACATATACACATTTTTACATAAACA
>JAGFPH010005552.1:10272-35805 GCA_018207615.1 Philaenus spumarius
CCCCCCCTACATACATTCACATATACACATTTTTACATAAACAGCATTCTTTGTTTATGTGTACAAAATTTTTTGCAGTTAAAAAAAAATACACATCAGTACACTCTTAAATCGACATACATACAGAAACATTCTACATGCAAAAACAAAAATACCCACGCGTTTTTATAAAAATGTCTCGTAAGCAAAACATACACAAGGCTCGCATGATTTAATTAAGGAGAACAGAAAGCTACACATTATTTAAATTATTGTGTTATAAAATAGGTCAACACATTCAAGCTCCTGCAAGAATTTCCTTAACTGCTGCCGGTACTTGTGTTTATAAGGGCATGTTTTTATGTTCTGAGGTAATAAATTATAAAATGTAGGTGCAAGATAAGTATAGAATTTCTTGAAAACAGTCAATTTAGGTCTCGGAACTTTAACATTTAAATTGTTGCGCAATTTACACCAGGTACGCTCCAATACATTGTTTCCATCACCACTTCGCTCGTAGAACAATTTAAGTACTTTGTATATGTATAAATTTTTAAGAGGCAAAATGTACAATAATAAATAAACTAAAACTAAACTAAAAAAACTAAGAAAAATAGCTATATTTACAAAACAATTATAGTATAAGAAAAACAATTTAAGCTACCTCGATGTTTTAAATACATGTTTGAGGTAGTGACTAAAACAATTAAAAAAAAATACATATACACATATAGAAAAAAAGAAAACAAAAATACAGGAATTAGCTGACCGGCTTTCAGAAATATATATAAAACTACTTAGTACATTATTAAAAACAAAAACAAAATTTACTGCAGCTTCACAATTACTTTGAAAAAAAAACACAAATTAAATTCATATTTTGAAAAAACATACGAAATATAAATATACAAAATGCAGAACATAGATAAGAAAAACAAAAAATACGTAATAAGCTATATACAAGTTTTACATCGATACATCTACTTACATGTACACACATACACACCCCCCTATTATAATAATAATAATAATAATATAATAATGAAAAATATATTATTCTAAATAATTCTGTATTGATAATCTGTCTCAGCAAATAGAAAATTCTTAAATATTTAATTAATTTGTTTTACAAATATTCTACATGAATATTCCATCTTAATTTAGAATCTACCCACAGGCCTAACTATTTGATATCATCGACTTGTTCAATTGGCTGGCAAACACAATCTCTCGTATTGCAGTTAATTTTGTGGTATTTTATTTTCGTTTTTAATTAGCTTACCAAATTGAATAATAGCCTTTTTATTAATAATTGGAATTTTTTTATTATTTAAAAATACAATTTTTACTTTCTTCTTTTCCTTACAAATTTTGCTAATTAATAATTTTAATTTATGTACCAAGAATAAAGATATCAAGTAAAAACAAGATGAAAAGATTGGACACTTTTTCGAGACTTCGGCTAGTCCGGACAGAACACACAAATTGGAAGAAAATTCAAGTTAAAATTTATTTCTTATTTGTTACATTTAGTTAAAAACGATAAAATTATAATCTTGCAAAGCGCGAGTAAACAAAATAAGCCACAAAATTTCACATGGTACTATTTTTAGCATATATTTATAGCTATATACAGCTAAATTCAGGCATTATAATTTCGGCCTCGTAATTTTCAATTTGTGATGAACATGTTCAGTCCTTACTTGCATTTGCATAGGCGTAACGAGAGTTGACTCATGGGGGGGTTACCCATAATTTGTGTTCACTCATCGTATTCCAACCCGTGCTTCATGTCATTTCATCAAACATCAACACTTGTTTGGAGTATTTTAATGACTGTCCTTGGTAAAATTGTTTGCTATAAACATTCAGTTAATTTAAAAAATATAGCAAAAATATATAAAAACAAACAAAAATACGACCATGTAGCCTAATTTTTTTATATACGACCATGTAACTCACGTTTTCGAGTTATTAAAAACCCAGAACAATCCTCCAAATTTTTTTGTATTACTTTATTGAATACAAAGAGATGGAGAGAAAACTGTTTTGAAAATCGTTTCAGTTGTAATATTAAGACAGTAATTTGAGAAACATAATAGAGGACACGGTAAATCAAATTTACCGCACTGAAAAAATATTACCTTATTTCACGGTTCTTCTTAAGGAAAAAATATGAATTTAGTGCTGGACTGAATTGAGTATTATCTTATATATAAAATTCTCGTGTCAAATGTCACAATGTTCGTTCCCGTACTCCTCCGAAAAGGCTTGACCGATTCTCATGAAATTTTGTGAGTATATTGAGTAGGTATGAGAATCGGCTAACATCTAATTTTCATACCCCTTAGTGATAAGGGCTACGCCCCAGTGGCCCTCAAAGTTTCAATGTTAATCTTATGGAAGTTCAATCTTAAGGAAGAAGAAGAAAGATTTCTTTTGATTTTATCATGGGCACAAAAAACAGCTGTTCGTATGAAAAGCTTAAAACAGCTGATTTTGATCAACAACTGATTTGGATCAAAAACTGAATATAATTTTAGGTTAGGCCTACATTGAATTTTTTTTTTTTTTTTTTACAATGAACTAAAACATTTGGGCTAATTATTAGTATCAGGTTGATTTGTCTATCCGTGCAAAGCCGGGTCGGGCCAGAAGTGGTACATTCATTTCTTACAATATCACCAACCCCTAGAATAAATTATAATAACTTAAAAATAATTTTTGCCTTTTGTTATTTATATATTCCCTCATCGTTCACAGTGCTCCATGCCTATTTCACGCATATACCACATTCTTACACACTTACAATAATTAAGCTATTTTTTGTCTACACTAGAAATTACTTGAAAATTATTTATATGGCAAAACAAAGTTTGCCGGGTCAGCTAGTATTTAAATAAAATGAAAATCTAAATATTTAAAACAGCTAGGTATTGAAATATTGTGAACGCTCCTTGAATAACACAAAGAAAGTTTAAAGGGCCCTAAGACGGAACCTTAGATTTTGATATTTTCATATCCTACAGGAAGGATTTGCATTACCAGATATTTTAGATTTTGATTTTAAGTAATTTTTATTGTGGGTAGAAACATGAAAGTAGGCAATATTTTTGCCGTTTTTATAGCTAATACGGACTTTAAAAATTCGTATTCCCGAAATGAGTGAACTTAACGATTCCATATTTTGATACATTATAGATAGACATGATTTTAGTTTATTTGTAAAATTTTAGGTGTTTAAACTTAATTTTATAAAAGCTGCCATTCGTTTTGTGAAGTGATGTTTTCTCATCCCTCAAAAGAACGAAAAGGTTGATTTTTAGCTTGTTATGAAGCTCGTGATTTTTATAGAATGAATTTGAAAGTACTTGAACGAAATATACATCGAAACGGTTTATTCAGCGAGATTAACAAGTGATAAATCAGTGGCGCTCACTAGGCTGGCTTGTGGAGTGTTGAAAAGGAAGGTAGGAAACTAGGAATCAATCAACATGACAACATGTTGTGGACAGTGAGGCTCCCCCCACTTTACGTGAGACAGGCCAACGCACAGGTGCGTGCACACCAGGTAGCGCCACTTTCATAGCCCCGCTCTTGCAGTACCGCAAAAATCCGCTAGATCGCTGCACGAGCACCGGGGAAAAAATCGCCTTCAATAAATAGTATCACTTTAGAAGTCTATTAGATTCCATAGTCAAAGCTGTCAGTCTTAAATTATACTTCAGGAGTATCTGTTCCAGCTTTTGTAGTTTTGACGATGGAACATTTGAATCAATATTAAAATCCCCCAGTAGAATAATAAATTTATTTTTCTTATGGATTTCATCCAATAGGGCAGTGAGCCCTGAAATAAAATCACTAACATTACCAAATATGGTTGATCTGTATACACCAATTATAATGAAATTTGAGTATTGGATAATAGAGAGTTCAAGTACTTTTTCTACATTAAATTTTTTAAATTTTTAAATCTCTTTTATCTGACATTTAAGAGTTATTTTAGAAAAAATGGCTACACCACCCCCATGAATTTCTTCCTTGAGAAGCTAGAACACAATGCGTACCCATAAAGGCATAGTGCATTTATACCACAGTCTTTTAGGCCGTGTTCTGTGAGGAGCAAAATGTCTGGTTTTTCCAAAGTAAGCAAAATTTCTAATTCATCGAGTTTGTTAAGCAAAAAAAGTTGCATATTTTGATGCAATATTGAAAAAGATCCGCTCGCAGTGCCAAAGTGTTTATTCTTTGTATTTATAATGCCTTCCTGCACCCGACCATCTACCTGAGAACTAATACCCTTATCAGTATTTGTTACTGCTATCTTACCAACTAACTCTTTATCTAAACTACCCTTGAGTTTTTTTACCCCACTTAATTCTTCACTTGCTGAGCATTGCTCATTGTCTTGAGATGTCTTGAAATAAAAAAACTGTCAACATTTACGTCGTTCACACTGTTATTTAAAATCAAATCAACCTATTTGTCTTCAGCAGTCCCCGGTGAAAAGTCTTGCTTGCTTTTATATGTATTTAAACCCTCGTCTTGATGTTTCCTTTGTTCTTCAATGTCAATTTATCCAAAAAAGTAAGTTTACAGGACTCCTCGTTTTCATCTTCCGTTACAATTGTTTGAGTTTTCTTGGTATGAGATTTCATCAGCCATCTCTGCAAGAAAGTGAGTCTGCCATTCTCCCTTGATGTGCTATTTAGTGCTTATTGTATCCGATTGGTTTTATATTTAATCAATTCCACCAACCTTTCACAAATTACATTTTTACCTCTCACATTTAGATGATTGCTAGTTGTGAGATGATTAGTCAACAAACGTTCATTTATAAAATGTATTAAAATATTTTCTACATTTTTATTACAAAAATCATTAATGTATGGATGCAAGAAAAGATTTGCATGTACAACCAGGTGTTTTTTTAACAAAGTATTCTTTGGCACCGGAATTATATTTATGACAATATTAGTCTTGTTTGACAAAGATAGAAGGTCACACAATGCTTTCTCAATGGAGGTGTAGTAGTTTTTTCCTAAAGCGACTTCATTTCCCCCTCCAAAAACTATGACAAAATCATTCAAAGTAAAATCTTCTGCCAGCTTTTCAATCCTTTCCAATACCACCTGCCAGCTTTTCGATGCACCTGGATAGACATATCCAATTACCTCATGATTCTCAAAACTACTTCTCAAAATCTTAGCAATGTTTCTGCTGTGACTATCTCCCACTGTTAAGATTTTATTCTTTTTCCCATTATTCCCCACTAGTTCTTTTCGAGGAGTTAACCTTTTTCTACTACATATATTAAAAGGCTTCAACATATTTTGGCTTGACGCTGATTGTGTTTTTTTTTTTTTTTTTTGTATATATACCTTTGCCATCACTTTTGTTTTGTTTTTAAAATTTGAATTACCTTTATTTGCACTTGGTGGTGCTTTAAACAGCGGATCCTCATGGGAAGTGTTATCTTCCGAAAGTAAATCAAAACTATTGTAGAGAGCTATATCCCTGTTTAAAGTATGGATTAACGGTAGACTGTGTCTTTTATTTTTAAATTTAGACGTTACTATTGTATAATCCTCACTTCTGCTGTTTCTTACTTTCAATTCCTCTTCCAATTTAATTATGTTTTCCTCCTTCCTTAGTACCAAATTTTCAAGCAGCTTTATTAGATTTTTGAGGTCCCTCAATTCTCCTCTGCTCTCTATTAAATCATTATTGATTTCATTTTAAAACTGAGTTAACATTCTCAATTTCCATCCGAAACACCTCACAGCAATCACAGCTTTTTATTACACCACATTCCTCATTTCCTGCGTCAATCATTCCATCTATTAAAGTGTTAAAGCTTTCTGCCTTGTCCGAAATGTCATCACAATCACTACAAACCCATGAATTATGTTTATGAAATTCTTTATACTGCTGCACAGATAGTCCTGCGCATTGTCTGTGAAACCACATACTATATGGACCCAAGCATTCAAGACTGTAACTCCTGCTATCAATTTTTTTTTGCATACCTTACATATAAAATTACCTCTATTTGACATCCTGTCTCAAATACAGTTTGCTGCGCTATAAAATCTGTACAAAATATTCCCACAATAGAGGTATTACAACCTCTGAATTTTCGAATATTTTGATTCTTCAATATGCAAACAAAAATGACCTAAATAAATATTTAGACAAAACAAACAAAATGAAATTTCACAATGTAGGTCTGCAGTCAAAACATTCCGGCTGACAGCCAATGTCCAACAAAAATATATTTGCACAGCAACAGTCAATATTTGTCTAGTCAATAAAAGTAAGATTAAATTATGCTTACCATACTATCGCCAGTATATTTCCTGTTTTTAATGGAATAAAAATAATTGTTTTTGCTTAATTAACCTAATGTTCTTTATTTGACCGAAACAGTACGCACAATGTTCAATTACCCATAAACTGGCACAAATATTACTCTTTACCACCTTTTTCATATAGAAACCAGAGAGCATTCAAACACACAGCTGTACTCTGTAGTATAACTCAATCTAAACTCTAATCAAGCTACACAACGCTTCCGTCGTTTCCCCCATAGATATCTCCATTATCGTCGAATTTCTAGTGAATTGAAAAAGTGCATTGGATCCGAGTTCTATTAGGTTATCCAAAAACAATGCTAGTGGCCAACGGCACCAGTCTTAGCGCCTGTAAATCTCAGGTCCACACTCGTGAGTACTACCATAGATCATGAATTATTATAGATCATCCATGCATATAGGGGCTGTGTGCCGAAAAAAAGGTTGTCGCGAAAACAGTACATGATCGCGCCGCGAGGTAGCGCTAGGGAGAAATCATTGGTGTTTCATACAGCTTCCGTGTTTCCCCAATAGATAACGCCACTATCGTCGAATTTCCAGTGGAACAAAATATTGCATTGGATCAGTTCTATTAGGTTATCCAAATACAATGGTACTACACAGTAATATCTGTGTATTTTAATTAAAAAACGACGTAAAAATAGAAAAGTTTGGTTTAAAGATTGGAGAAAAAGAAAACAACAACTGGGCGCTTCTAATTCATTTTCTCTAATTTTTCTTATATTCATTATTTACTGGGTTCTTATATTGTGCAATTTTCTGTGTACTTCTAATGCATTTGTATTTAAGTTTCCAAAGCAGCTGTTCTTACTTCTTTTTAGATTGTTTTTAGAATCTGAACTGGTAACATTCCAGAGTTCTAGTAGTCCCTCAACGTGTAAAATTGAATGGCTCCACCGTATAACGTTCTGACATTTTTTCGAAATCGAGGTTGTTGTAGAATAACATTCTTACTGGCATTCTAAATCAAGTGTTACATTTTGTTTTGTAAAATAGTTATGTTGGCAGCACTAAACAGATGGTCGAAGTGGTGGGAAAGTTGCCTTCGCGAGGGAAGTAACGTTCTAACTAGTAAAGATTAGGGTTGTTGCGAAATCGGGAACTTTCCGATATTCCATATTGATATCGATATCAAGCTCTAATATCGATATCACGATATTATCGAAACAAAATATCGATATCAGGAATATCAAATGATATCGATATTATTATTTTTAACGAGTAAAATATATATAGACCAATAATAAAGTGGTGGGCCTAATTATTTACTTACATCTGATCAGAGGTTATGATGTATTTTGCTTGTATTTTGAAACTACACGTCAAACTAACTCCAAAACTCAATCATTTTCGCGGGAATCAAATATTATACAAATTAGGAGAAAAGAAAACTCTAAACAATACAGCTGAATTTCAGAAATATTGGTAATTGTTTACTTACGTAAGAGTAGAGGTTATGCTACATTTTGCTTATATGCTTATATTCTGAAACTACACGTCAAACTCAAATACTAGCGGGAGGTAAGTCTATGTTCAGGACGATAAGTTACTTTATATTGTAGAAGGTAGGTTACTCTATGTCAAGAGTATTTTAAGTTCATATTAAGGTAGATAAAATACAAACATAGATATGTTTAGAAACTAAAAAACATTCTGTGATTGTATATGTTGAGTAAGTGTATTCCGTTTTTATTTTTAGGAGTTGCAATTCTGTTTTGCAAAAGAACGTAATTGATACAGTATAGACAAAAATATCGAAATCCGATATTGACATTATTCTTCTGATATTGCGATAATATCGGAAATGTCGATATTTACTGATATCGATAATATCGCAACATCCCTAGCAAAGATGTCATCCGATCAAAGTGTCGAATTATCGTCTGGAGACCAAAAATGACTAAATAACGGGGGAAAACGGAAGATTAATGTGGGAAAGTGGAGAGATAAGAATCGGAAGATGTTTAAGGAACTCTGGGTTCCCTTATATATCGAAGAAATAGAAGTCAGTGCCCGGCAAACAACCTCCTGCAAATGTTAGTACAACAACGTTCTTTCTACAGACGCTGCGCTGCGCAGACACTGCCTCCTGTACAGTTTTTCTTAGTCATTGAACTCATCGCACTATATAAAAGTGCGTACTTAACTAGCTTCTTATAAAATAAAATTGATACCATGTATTTGCACATGTTTAAAACTATTTAGGCCTACTTTAAAAACCCAAATCAACTAGCCTACTATTATTATTAACCTGGATCAGAGATAATAATACCACAAGGAGATAGGCAACTCAATGTTATAAGTTGAAACTATCTTCAGCGCTTCTGGTGGGATAGAAGCAACCTAACAAAGAAAGTTTTACTAAACGTAGTACGTTGTATCTATTTTAACCGGTATTGTAGTATATAATTATAATTTATTATAGGCCTACTATTAAATCATTACTTTTGCATATTTAAGCATTATTCTTTGGCTACTAACTGTGAAATTTATTTTGTTAAACAAAAGTTTATTAAATGACTCTAGAATAAAGTAACTAAATTGTCATTTAATAATACATTTTGTCTATAATTTAAAACACAGTAGTAATCTAAGAAAAATACTTAATTTCAAAAGTAATCACATAATATTAGGCTGTAAAAATTAAAATAATGTAATATTTATTTAAATTTATAACACTTATAAATTAACATATTATTATTTGAAAATAGCTTTGTTAAAAGTATTATTGAAATATATTTGACCACTTGTAGATAAAGAAATCTTATTTGTTAGTACACTCAAATTAAGTGGATGCACAATGGTTTTAATTAATAATGGTTTTAGACATTTTTAATCATAATTTTGTCTTTATAAAAATAAAAGAGAATGCATTATTTTTGTTGCCAGTAAAGAAAGCACTAGAATGATAGTAAACAAATAATAACATTTTTTTAGATAATATAAATTTATTAAAACATTATATCACCTAGATATATAATCAATAATATTCACATTAAATTTTCTTGAAAGGTTTATAGGAGCCGATGACGGTAGATAACCTGTAAGAAACATACCAGCCAATTAGAATTTTTTCAAACAAGGTATTACATAATGTAAAATGTTGTTAGAAGCTTAATTTAACAAAAGGATAAAAAAGTAGAATGATGTGACAATTTGGCTTTGAATAAATATAAGGAACTAAGTCGCCTTCCTGAGTTGTAAATAAACCTTTAGTTTGCATTGATCAAAATTTGATAGTTAGAAAGTGCAATGTTATCTTCTAGGCTATTTAACAAATTTTGTAACTCTTACATTTCACTGTTCTTTACAAAAAAAAAAAAAAAAAAAAACAGAATCTTATGTTTCACTATAATACATAAAAATTAACCCCTTTTATGATTTCTCATGACTTAAAATGTTTCAATACCTTGAACGTAGTGTTTGTATCTTAATCTTGACATTGTTTATTGCCTGTATATGTCATACTTAATGATAGTTTGAATTATATATATGGCCATATTTATTTGAATTTTATATATAGATAGTTTATAAATAGTTTGACTACTTTCTTAACTAGAAAATTCTAACTACATTACAAGTGAAAAAAATATTGCAAAATAAAACTAATACAGTAAGACCTCGACAATCCGGCACGCTCGGGGATCCGGTGATGCCGGATTATCGAATATGCCAGATTATCGAGGTCTTCCTTTAAAATGGTTTAGACAGGGAATAAACTATAAATAAACGCACATGTACTGTATATGAACAGGTAAATTACACGTTGAAACAACGTAACATTAACTACGTAGAGAAATTGCCGCTAACTAATAAATTTTAAAAGCCTAAAACAAAATCATTTTGTACATAAATATCGTGCGAGTGACTCGCTGATGTTATAATTTTGATCATAGCACCATGCTTCAAGATGATGAAATATTTTTCCTATAATAACCTAATTAATTTTTTACAAGGCATATCTAGCCTTTAAAATAATTTTGAGCACATATGAAGCGGAGTAATTATGTGTTTTATGGGGTTTCAATGTCTATTTTGCCGAAACATTAATATAAACAGGAACAGCGTTCGGTAAGGGGGAGAGTATGGGCGTAGTAGTGAACAGAGGAGCAGACAAGTTGCGGCGTAGTGATGCGCGATTGTTTGATGCTCGAGATGCTTGAACAATCGAGACAATCGACTAATCACGCATTTCGTGTATCACTAGTTGGGTGTATTACTAAGAGAAGTAGACATAAGTCATAAGTGATTTTAAGTTTTACAGAATAAAGACTTTGTACATAGAAACTCGATTTTTTAAATTTTTACCTTAAAAGTCACTGATTTTTATTTCTGGAAACTAGTAGAAATCCTGAAAGCGGTTTTAAATCGAACAACTATTTACAAGAAATTCAATGTATCTTTTTCCAAAGACTTTAATTGGTTCAAATAATCTTCATTAAGTGGAATACGTTTAACAAAATACTGTTAGCAACGAAAGTGTTAAACGGTCCTTTGAACGTTTTTAAAGGACGACGAGGGCACATTGTTTTGAATCGGTTCTATTTTTAAGAGAAATTTTGATTGAAATGTTTGTTTTGGACAAGTTTATTGAGCAGTAGATTTTTACACACTGTTTTTAACGGATGCGGAGCCAACTGACAGTGTAGACCGGGCTTAAATCACTCAATGATTACAAAAACTGCTATTTTTAACGAGTGCAAATTTTCAAGATGATTGATGCCGAACTATCGAGGTCTTACTGTAATAATAGAAAATTCTGTCGCAAAAAATAAAATTAATCAATTCATTATAATATATACTTTCTCTTACACATATTTAACATACAAAAACCTAAATAATTATAACTAACTTACCAAGTCGAACTGCATACATAATAGTAGATGCTACAGAGTGACTTAAAACCTGAGCTGCTTTGGCGACTTTCATTTTTTGGGTTCCTATAGGCTCCAAATGAGAATCTTTCAGCTTATGTAGCATACGGAACTCTGCTGAATATTTATCCAAATCGTATGCAGTTCTAATGTCATCTCATCTGCCAACTCCATCAAAGTCCAGACTACCTGTAATTAGTGAAAAATACAGACAATGTAAACATTATTGATATATATGTGCTACAATAATATTTTTTATATTAGTTCTGGAAGTGGACTTAACTCCAGTAGGGCTTCTAGCAAAATGATTTTTTGTACATGTATGTCATAAATTTTAAAATGAAATAAAATTGCAATTATTGTTAACCATGGGACTTTTTACTCAGAAATAACAAATTATTGTATAACCATGCTTTAATTATAGTGAGTTGAACAATTTGTTTTTGTTTTTTGTTAGGCTATATTGAATTCATAAATTAGGCCAAGCCTAAAGTCAAATGTAACACAATTATACACAATTAAATAGTAAAATGTTATAGCCTAAGGTTCTGTTGCTGGCTAATGTAAAATGCTGGCAAAATTACCGAATAAACTGTACATAAAACTATATTTCCAGCAATTTTAAAATGAAATAAACACAGAATTATAATTATTAAAATATTCAAAACAACATATTATAAATAAAAAATACAGCCTATTTGAAATTCGAAAACAATACATGTGTATATAGAAAACTTGATTGGATGAAATAAAGGCCAAGAGAAGGTGGTGCCATAATTGCACCCGGGATGCTTTAACAAATTTGTTTATAATTATTACATAATTTTATACACATACAATACTTCAAATACTGCAATAAAATATAAGGCACCACAACTTTGTCCTTACCTGAAGTAACTCTACATTTCACATTGTGCTTCAGCAACATATTTCTTGTAGATTTGAGCAGATGAGGAAGATCGCAAAATGGTGAAGGTAGGATTGCCAAGATAGATGCTGTACAGTAGTCAAGGGTGGCAATAAGGATAGAATGGCTCCGCAGTGTAACGTCTGCCTTGTCTCATCCAAAAAATCTTAATTTTTGAAATGCTGGTCACAAATATAGCCAAATGGACGTTTCGCTTCCAGATTAATGGAGTTGTTCTGAGTAAACGAAATCCATTGTTGACTTCTAAAATAAAATAAAATAGTATATAGAGATATTCCGTTCAAATTTCGTTTAGTTCATACACTTTTCATACATGTTGTATATTTTTTATTTAGCGGTACGGTAGGCTACCGTATTTAATTAGCCTACCTACAATATAAATTGGGCTAATGCTTTTTCATTATTTTATTGTTAGGATATAAATTAAGTAAAACTGGTTTTTAAATCACATTTTAAGACTTAGAACTTTTAATAACTTAAGACTTTTAGAAATAGATTTGAACATTACAATTACCGTACGTACTAGAGCATTTTCTTGTGTATACAGTACATCAACTCTGCCGCAATATGGTGTACATTCGTATAGTAAATTTGAGCCTTTTATTTTATACATAGCATAACCACACAATGTTTAGAACAATCAGTAGGTAGCTGAAACTGCTGGTTTATAATCTATAAGCCTAAATAAACAAAATTGAGTACCGGTAGGCTATATATCTTCTTAAATTAAGATATTCTATCTCAATTAAGAGCTGAGAAAATCCCATTTAAAGGTATTGACGTTTATTGAAATTGGCGTTTTTTCCCATACTTTGTAATTTTATGTCTCAAAATATACTTGACAAAAAAATTTAAATCTTGGAAATAACCTTAATTACTTTATGGACTAGAATAAGTGTACTACAAAATTTCATGAAGTTCTGAAGAGGTCAGGTTAAAAACAAATAGCCTACTTCATGTGTTCATTTCATATGGATTGACCCTACAATCTTTTAGTAGGTATCATTACAACATTTACAGTGTAGGTATATTCCACATACAAATGTATATTTTTCTATTGTCATATGAAAAGGCAATGTTATTTATTTAGTGTATCTTGTGTACTCTACAACTTGTTTATGTGCATCAAATATAAGGCATCATCTATAACAATAATGGGCGTAAGTTTACTATTCGACTCTAGCCTAATATTTTTGCAGACAACGATGTTGTTTTACATTCTACTGTTGAATACAGGTAAACATTCTGTGACCAAATAGGTAAGGTTAGAACCTTTTAGGTATTTTTGCATTTCTGTTGCTATGGTTTAGCCTAGAGTTGAATAGGTAGTAAAGGTGTGCCTATTTTTGCAGACGACATTGTTTTACATTCTACTGTTAAATACAGGTAAACATACTGTGACTAATTAATACTAATAGGTTAGAACCTTTCAGGTTTTTTTTTAAATTAGTATTTTTGCATTTCTTGCAATTATAGGTACATAGGCTATTTAGAGATTATCCACTGTTATGGTTATTAAAACAAGAATAAGTTTATATTAATACCTGAAGGTAATTATTACAATTAATAATTGGAACTTACATTTAAATAATCAATTTACATTATTGTAATAATGTGGCATTATAGTCTAAAATGTAAAAATACTGTACTTTTTAACACAGCTTAGATTTAAATGCTAGGTCTATACAAATTAATTCCTGTGCTATTAGTACACAAATCATACTTACAGTAACCCATTGTCATTACTTTTCAATGGGAAATTGAAAAAAGTGCATCTTTTGTTATTAGTTTGAGCATTTAAGCACCCTTTAACGTAGCACAATTTAATTCTACCCATTTCGTACAAAATCATTCCACTTTGCTAACCGTTAATTCTCAAATAATAAACAAAACGATTTATTCTTAAAATGACGTCATACGCAATTTGTGCGATGGTAGCGCTTTTGGTGGGACAGAAGCACAACTGAAATTACATCTGTAACATGGAACACGTTTCCCTATGTTAGTTATCCCACCCTGACCTGGATTAAACTAGGCTAAATGCGGTTCAACGTTTTATGGTGTATTTTTTTGGCAAAACAAGCTTATGTATTAAAATAAGATTACCAACACATTACAGTGGCGGACTTTATAAGCAAGTAGTGGTATATACGCAAGTAGATAATTTTAGTAAAGTTTTCTTGTTTCACTCTGTCTAAAGTTATTTATATAAGCACTTCTTAACTTTAGTGAAATGTAGTCTATATTCCTAAGGGTATATTTTTGTCATTAAACACTCAATATACATTTATATTGTTTCTGTTTGGTCTGTTAAACATAAATCGTTAATAAATGTATCTATATCTAAATTAATTAGTATTAACTGGCTGAACCTGTTTTTTCAGGTCTAGCCAAGAAATGGCTCTCAAGCCAAATGACAAAGAAACAGAATTAGCTAATCAAACTTTATTAAATTTAAATAATGAAATAGTAGTAGAAGAAAACCTAAAAGTTAATCAAAATACACCTGAAAGTAATGAAAATAAAAGCAAACATACAGATTCTATTAGCCCTCAAGAAAACAGTGATAAAAAGTTTCTGGATGAAAGTCATGCTAATCATTTACCTCCATTAAAAAAACCAAAACACAAAAATATCTATAGAGAGTCCAACACAGGGCCATATGAAGTATTAATACAAACAAATAATGGGGCAAAAATCCACCCTATAAGAGTAGGCAAGATAATAGAAAACTCGAAAGAAAATATTGATCACATAGAAAAAAAGGGCAACACACTATCAGTTATCTATAAATCTGCATCAGCAGCCAATAATTTAATTATTACACTGATTTAACCGAATTTAATGTTTTTATTCCTTCATATAGAGTGGAGTCAATAGGACTTATTTTTATAGAAAAAGCTATAGACGTATCTGATATAGTGAACGAGGGTTTCAGTCCAGTAGAAATCCTATCAGCTATAAGAATTAAAAAAAAGACTCGGAAGGCAAACTTCAGAATACAAATGCGGTTAAGATTTTTTTCAAGGAAACATAATACCTAAAGAAATAAGACTAAATTATGTTATACAACCAGTAAGGCAATACATAGCACCTGTTATGCAATGTTATAATTGCTTTTTATATGGTCACAGAGCGAACGCTCCCTGTAAAAAGGAAAAGAAATGTAGGGTATGTAGGAAAAATTTTCATGGGCAATGCAATAAGGATCCAAAATGTATACATTGTGAGGGTAATCACCCAAGCAACAGTAAAGCATGTCCGGAATACGAGAGACAAATGTCAATAAAAACTAGAATGGCCCTTTTTAAGGAGGACTATTTTACAGCGGCCAAATTATATACTATAAATTATTAAAAAAATAAAACATACAATAAATATATACCCAAATCTTTTGCAGATACTGCAAGAACACCTTATGAAATAAAAAACCATATCGAATTTCCAGAACTAAAAAAAAATAATAGAAATTGCAGCCACCGTAATACAGAGAGGCCAAGTAGAAACTATCGAGCAAATTACAATAAATATGACATATTGAGTGACTGCGAGGACACTCAATTTAGCCCAACAGATAGCACAGGCACACTAAATAGCACTTTCTCAAATCCAAAACTAAATCTCTCAAAAAAACAGATTTCAAAACAATAAAAACACAAGATACCAAAACCGGCCATCGTCATATAATAATTATGAAAGAACTTCAAAACAAGACAAACCTTCAATAATAGAATCAAGTACCTTTACAGATAGTAATAATCCAGATAATCTGGAAACCATAAATAATAAATCAGAAATAATAGGACCAATAGTTTCAAATAAAAAACCATTAGATAATCTGATCAAAAACATAAAATTTAGAAAACAAGTCCAAACATGGCTTAAAAACATTTCCTTAAAAAAGGAATATATCAACTCTCAGGAAAATGTCTATAAAGATTTTATTAAAATAATCAAATGTAATAGTACAGTAAATGAAAATACAGCTACTACTCAATTTAAAAAGATAGCCTATAATTATGACATACAAAAAAAATAGATAATCTAAGTAGATAGCATTTGCCGGTTCTAACCCAAGTGTCACCAAACCCCTGTCGCGCTCGTCCCCCCCAGCCAAAAATGTCACCAAAAAGCCTAAAATGAGCCTAAAAAGGTCGCATTTTAGGCCACTTTTTGACCCCAAAAAAATAGGCTTGGTGACAGTTGGGTTAGAAACGGCATGAAATTAGCGTAAAATTTATGATTCGTTCTTTAAAAAGTAAAAATTAAACATTCGTCCAAGGACCTGTCAAAATTTGGTTAAAACGTCTAAAACAATGATTTGAGTATCAGGTTACTATAAGTTTATAGAAGTTTAAAGAATTTAAAATACAATAATATAACGAGTACATAGTTACCGTTCTAATAACCTCTTTTCCTAATCTATTCTCCTGTTACATATGTAAAATTTAACTTTCGTTCTTTGATAAGTACGAGTCGTAAAATTTAACCTTCGTCCAAAAGAAGTACTAGTGTTCTGTACTTATTTTGTATTCCCGCCACAAACCAAGATATATCAGCATAACTCACCGCTTAGCAACAGAAGTTTTATGTATGTTTCTTTTGTGACCTTTGATTGGTCTCTGGCTAACAAAGCCGAAGAACGCTTGATAAAAACCACGAGACTGGACAAGCAACGCGCTTTACATCGGTCGTGACGATCTTATGCATGGGTTAATACACGCTGTAAGTAACCCGTACAACGCCACTAATAGAATAGAGATTACGATACTACGAATTATTCTCGTTGGTAATCGTACGCTCCGAGTATTTGGTCGCAAACCATTTTATACCTTTTTATTCTGTCATTTATCCATAATTCATATTGCTGAATTATACGCCATTCGCTCTTGTGCTGTTAACTAACTTTGCAAAACCAAAGATATCGCGAAACCTTAATAATTAGCGAACCTTGTCTATGGTTTGTATTTATAAACTGTGAACAGTGATATTTTATTTGTGAACAGTGTGATTTGTGACAATTTATTATAATTAATTTGTGTCGAGTGTCTTCGCCAGGTACCTGTGCGCACGTTTACGAACAACGCCATTGGCATACACCGTCCTACAGAAATCTACAATACTTCGCTTCAACCAAGGTAGGAAAATGTAAAGTCACAATTCTACAGTTTCAATAATATAGACAAGAATATAATAAAGTATTAATTGTTCTCATTTCAATCTGGTTACTTGTATAAAACTAGTTGGTCCCTCGAATATAAAGGTCTCACAAACTTTAAAACTTTAATTACGCATCATATTTTTGGTCCTCGGGCCTGATTAAGATATAATTATTCAAAATAATTAATTAGTGAGCCACGCTATGGTCAAACAGACATTTAAGCTTGTATCATATCTTTGGTTTTGGTAAAGTTGAGAGTTGGTTCAATACGCCATTTTCTTTTACAATCTGGTAAAGTAAGCCTGTTACTGCGCAGTCCTTTCATGCAGATAGTCTACGATCGCAAAAACTTAACAGATGTTGCTGCTGCGATACTGGAATGAAATCAGCTGATAGTTTACAGTGTATAACCTCAGTTCAAAGTAACCTTCGTTGTTTACAAACAAGTGATCATCGTTTGAATTTACAAGACTTTCAAAGTTATTATTATTATTGAAATAAATTAAACTTATAAATAAACAATATTTATTATTGTTTAATCATTGTTTTGAATCTAATTGATATTTCTTAACATTTTGCTTGATTGTGTAAAAGGTGAAATTAATTATTTACAAGCCTTGTGTAGCCTACATAAAACTAAGTTGTAAACACAGTAGCCTACTATTATCTCTGTAGTGAATAACGCTTGGAAACAATATACAGCGTTATGTTATTGCTTACTTAATACATTTCATGCAAATTTAATAATAATTGCTTACGGTCTCACATCTTGACTTATAAAATAGGCCTAACATTGCAACCTATTTATGAGTGCGTTCACAAAGAAAGCTGGTTGCAAGTTACTTGTTTCTAGGCGCTTGTTCCCAGCGCTTGCAAGCCCTTGTGAATAGTTTTGGGTGTTCACAACAAAAGCTTGCAAATTTCATTCCGAGAATGACTTCCTCAAGTGGTGAAGAATTATTTTTGCTTCAAAATGTACATTTGAAAGTGCACCGAAAGAGAATCGGTATTATACATTAAATTAACCGAGGAAGAGGAAGATTTGGTGAATACCACCATCTGTTTCCTCAATTAAAATTGGACAACGTAAGGTTTTTATTCTTATATTGAGAATGGAGTCGAGCAAGTATCAAATGGAAAACAAGTATCAAAAGTTCTTGCTTGCCGGTCAGCTCTTGTAGCAGGCGCTTGCAAGTCGGAACAAGCGTTGTCTCTGAACGCACAAACTTGATACAATGAAAACTTTTTCTCGCGCCGGTCAGCGCCGGCCAGCGCTTGTTAGCAAGCGCTTGCAACCAGCTTTCTTTGTGAACGCACCCTATTAAAGGACTAGGCCTACTGATCTTAAAACTTTCTATATACAATCGTATATATATATCTTTACAAAATATATATATAATTACCTTCTCATAATAACAAGGTTATATTCATTTATAACCTCAAAACTGTTTGAAATTTGATTTGTCTTATTCCGAATTGGAAATATAAAAAAATAATTATGCGTTTCAATGCATTTCAACGCCAATCTGAACTCATCTCAGGTCGATTCACCACAATATGTGAATCTGTTCTTTCGATTGCTGAAGCTAGCAACGAAAGCGCGATAACGCCTCAAGTCGAGAAAAAACTTATCGAGTATTTACGACAGTATAATAAAAAAATCCGCAGAATTTAATTCTTTTGTCGATCGGATCGCGTCAGATGAAAATACCACGGATTCGCAAATTAAAGAAGTACTCAAGATACAAGACGGAATTACTGACTTAGCAATCACAGCTAAAACCAATATAAAAAATTAATGTTACCTAATGTTGGATCATCCGATACCCTTAATACGTCAACTTTCTCACACCATTTAGATACAAACAAAACTTCAATTTCGCCTCGAATTTCGCTACCAACTTTCAACGGTAAATTGTCGGAATGGACAACATTCTACCATATGTTTCATACTACAATCCACCAAAACGAGTCGTTATCTACAACAGAAAAGTTTTTATCTTTTGTCGTGTTTACATGGGGAACCTTTGAATCTGATAAAGGGTCTACCTGTCGCACCACTTAATTATCGAATAGCTTGGGATACAATCTGTGACAGATATCAAAACACTCGAAGGTTAATTGGCTATCATATAAATAAAATTATTGACATGCCGACTGTTAATCTTGCCTGTTTTACAAGCATTAGACAGTTTGTAGATGTTTATTCGGAAAACTCGAGAGCATTAAAATGTTTGAATTATGATATTAGTCAAGAATTAACATTATTAACTATTTTGTTAAGAAAACTTGAAAATGAATCGCGCAAGAGATTTGAGGACAAGCGCACCTCCGATCATAGTATGCCGACAATTAATCAATTAATGACATTTTTAAACGACTAATGTATACATTTAGAAGACGCAGCCGCAACTCAGAGCGATTCTCTGAAAACAGTTAATTTTAAACAAAATATAAACAAACAGTCTACAGATTTTAAGAAATCTAAACCCATACACAATGTTTATCATGTCACAAAACCTTCAACCGCTAATTGTGCGTATTGTAACAATAGTTCACACAATGTATATAAATGTATCGCTTTTCAACATTTAACTCCAAATAAACGCCTCGATTTCATACAAACAAAACGCTATTGTATAAATTGTTTAAGCACTGTTCACACTCTTTCGTATTGCAAGTCTACTCATACTTGTCACACTTGTAACAAAAGACATCACACTTTGTTGCATCTTAACACGGCATCCGACAACCTAAATCAACCTTCAACCTCAGGTTCAAGATGACTATCAAACAGGAAATCAACTATTGATTCAAGCTCGTTCTACACACAACCTACAGTTTGTTTACCCAATAACGCAAACACGAATTCAAGTTTTAATCGCAGTAATAGAAGCCTAGCTAGTCTGTCAAATAGGCCTACCGAACAAATCAACTCTAAGGGTCTAATTACCATAATAGGCACTGTCAAGGTCCTTGTGACCTCAAGTAAACAAAACTCACAAATAGTAACTTTAATAATAACTCTAATATCAACTCGCTGTGCTCTAAAACTAGGTATATATATTAAACCATCTGTTGTACAGCTAAATGGCATTTCTAATGTATGTACAGAAATTAAAAGGTTTGCCAAAATAAACATCTTAGCTCTTGATGGTTGTATACTTCAAGAAAACCACAATGTTATTGTTTGGATAAAATCGCATCCGAACTTCCAAAGTGGGAAACTAGTTTTGAGTTAAAGGGGAGAGTGAAAAATCTAAAACTTGCGGATCCTCATTTCAATGATCCTGGTGAAATAGACCTTCTCTTCGGTGCTGACCTATATGGCCTAGCCATAACCGGTCATAAAATAGACTTAGGCGAACGCATGCCTACTGCTATAAAAACAATCTTTGGATATACGTTAATAGGCCCTATTCAAGCTAGTACGCTAGGGCAACATTCTCTGTCGCTATTGTTAACTAATGAATTAAATCTAAAGGAGTTATTGCAGCAATTCTGGTCTGTCGAAGAACCTCCTCTTGTAACCAAGACCAACACGGAAGAAATGGAATGTGAAAACCACTACATTTCTAATATCACTCGGGAAACTAGTGGACGATATGTTGCTTCGCTTCCTTTTAAAGTAAACCCTTTGACTTTAGGAAATTCTTTCGAGCAAGCTAAACGATGGTTCTTATGTCTAGAAAATTATTTCAATAAAAATCACAATCTAAAACGCGAATACTCTGCATTTATGACAGATTATGTCAAGTCCGGTCATATGCAATTAATCAGTGAATCTGTTTTACAAAATCAACATTTCTTTTTACCACATCACGCAGTGTTTAAGGAAAATAGTTCAAAAACAAAACTTCGTGTTGTTTTCGACGCAAGCGCAAAAACTACAAACGGACTTTCCCTCAATGATACGCTACATTGTGGTCCAAAGCTTCAGAATAATATATTTGACATAATTTTTCAATTTAGGCGCTACAACACTGTCTTTTCATGTGATATAAGACAGATGTACCGGCAAATAAAAATCGCACCCGCTGATCAAATTTATCAACTAATTTTGTGGAGAGAACACTCCTCACAACCGCTGTTAATATATAAGCTAACAACAGTTACTTATGGTTTAAAGCCCGCACCTTATCTCACAATTCGTACACTAAATCAACTAGTGCACGATGAGGGTCTTCAGTACCCACTCGCATCGCAAGTCATAAAAAACAATATTTATGTCGATGATATAGTAACCGGTTCACATGACGTGCCCACTGCGTTACAATTACAAACACAACTTATCAAATTTCTCGCCAAAGGTCAATTCGAATTAAGGAAATGGTCTTCAAACGCACCTGAGTTATTACAAGCAGTTCCTGAAAGTTATCGCGAAAAGCCTTTGTATTTCAAAGCGCCTTACCAACCTCTATTCTCTATATTAGGTTTAAAGTGGACGCCATCTACTGATGTATTCTCATATAAGATTAACAAAATAGAACCAATATACACAAAACGAGCTATTTTGTCTGTGATCGCACATTTGTATTACCCATGCGGTTGGCTATCACCAATTACATTTCATGCTAAATGTACTATTCAATTGTTGTGGTCAATCGGAGTAGGTTGGGATGACACGCTACCTGACAATGTTACTAATGCTTGGAAAGCCCTTATCGAAAACTTACCCAATTTAGAAAAGATTGAAATATCTCGCTACACCCACATACATGACGCAGTTAATATACAACTTCATGGTTTTTGCGACGCTTCTGAACAAGGCTATGCAGCTATTGTATATTTACTCACCGCACACCTTAACAACGAGGTTAAAACGCAAATCTTAATTGCAAAATCAAAGGTCGCACCTTTGAAACGCATTTCCCTACCACGTCTAGAACTTTGCGGAGCACATTTGCTCGCTAAGTTAATGCATTACTGTACCAACTTAATTGCATCGCAATACAAAATTGATCTTACACGCTGTTGGTCTGACTCATCCGTGACACTAGCATGGATAAGAACACCTTCGTATAAATTAAAAGTATACGTTGCTAATAGGGTGACTCAAATTCAAGATTGGGTCTCACCTGAAAAATGGTCTCATGTCTCCTCTAGTCACAATCCTGCTGATTGTGCCACGCGACCAATTCCCTCGTCTTCATTTGTTAACCACACTCTATGGTGGTCGGGGCCAAATTGGCTGAGACTTTCTGACCATGCATGGCCAAAATCACAAATTAAAGTGATGGGCATGCTTCCCGAAATCCGAACTAACCCAATTCACATAGGAATTTTATCTAAGTCAACAGACTGGGACCTAGTAAATAAATATACAAATTGGACAACACTTAAACGCATTTTTGCGTATCTTTTAAGATTCACTCATAACTGCAGGAATAAAGTTAAACACACTGGATCACTGTCATTGAAAGAAATCAATACAGCTGAAGAACAGATAATTAAAATAATACAACACACTCATTTTTCTGAGGATATCCGACTTTTAAATAATAAGAAACTTTGTATCACCCGTTTGCAACGTCTTTCACCGTTCCTTGACAGTAATCAAATGTTACGCGTAGGAGGAAGAGTTACTCAATCAGCACTGAACTACAACGCCAAACATCCTTATATTCTGCCTAAAAACCATCATATAACTACTCTAATTATTAATTATTACCATATTAAATATTTACATGCAGGACCTCAGTTGTTACAGTCATTATTATCTCATACTTACTGGATTCTTTCTGCAAGAAGTATCATTCGCACTTGTATTTTTAAATGTATGACATGTTTTAGAGCCAAACCATCTCACAAGATTCCTCTAATGGGAGATCTTCCCAAGGACCGCATAACACCTTCAAAACCATTCACGAAAACCGGAGTTGATTATGCGGGTCCATTTCATGTTAAAATCCATACTTTGCGCCAGGCAATCACTGTAAAGGTATATTTGTGCATTTTTATATGTTTCGCCACAAAGGCTGTCCATTTGGAGGTCGCCATGGACTTATCAACTGACGAATATATCGCCGCACTAACTAGGTTCATATCTCGCAGAGGACTCTGTTCTGATATCGTCTCAGATTGTGGAACTAACTTCATGGGCGCCGAATCAAAATTGTCTAATATCTTGTCCAAATTACAGAAACAAGACCAATTTAAACAGCATGTGAGTCGTTTTGCTACTGAGCATAACCTAAATTTTCACTTTCTACCTCCAGCAGCACCTCATCAGGGATTTCTTTGGGAGAGCGCAGTCAAGAGTGCGAAACATCATCTTTTAAGAATCTTAGGCGAACAACGCGTGTTCCTCATGGACTTCATAACTCTGATAGCCAGAGTCGAGGCTATTTTAAATTCACGACCATTGACACCACTATCCAATGATCCCACAGATCTCGCCGCTCTTACACCAGGTCATTTTCTTATTGGTCAGTCACTAGTAACTATTCCGGAAGAAGACATTACATCTATTCCCCATAATCGTCTCAACCACTGGCAACACGTCCAATCGTTTACTGACCGACTATGGAAGCGCTGGAGCAGAGATTATCTTCATACTCTCCAGCATCGTTCAAAATGGACCCGACCATCGGAAAACCTCGGTGTCGGTGATCTAGTTCTCATACATGACTACCAAACTCGACCGCTTTCTTGGCCAATGGGTCGTATTCAAGACATTCATCCCGGTCGGGATGGAGTCGTCCGCGTAGTAACTGTGCGAACCTCAACAGGAACACTTTCTCGCCCTGCAATCAAAGTGTTTAAACTACCCATCCACTGCGATCGGTCACCATAATTTAATACACATCACTTCACTATCAATTTAACCTAATCTCTAACTACTGTTTAATTTAATAACTCTATAGTCTTCCTATTGAAACACTGTTTCAAGGGCGCCGCGATGTTCTGTACTTACTTTGTATTCCCGCCACAATCCAAGATATACCAGCATAACTCACCGCTTAGCAACAGAAGTTTTATGTATGTTTAACTTTTGTGACCTTTGATTGGTCTCTGGCTAACAAAGCCGAAGAACGCTTGATAAAAAACCACGAGACTGGACAAGCAACGCGCTTTACATCGGTCGTGATCTTATGCATGGGTTAATACACGCTGTAAGTAACCCGTACAATGCCGCTAATAGAATAGTGATTACGATACTACGAATTATTCTCGTTGGTAATCGTACGCTCCGAGTATTTGGTCGCAAACCATTTTATACCATTTTATTCTGTCATTTTTCCATAATTCATATTGCTGAATTATACGCCATTCGCTCATGTGCTGTTAACTAACTTTGAAAAACCAAAGATATCGCGAAACCTTTATTAGCGAACCTTGTCTATGGTTTGTACTTATAAACTGTGAACAGTGATATTTTATTTGTGAACAGTGTGATTTGTGACAATTCATTATAATTAATTTGTGTCGAGTGTCTTCGCCAGGTACCTGTGCGCACGTTTACGAACAACGCCATTGGCCTACACCGTCCTACAGAAATCTACAATACTTCGCTTCAACCAAGGTAGGAAAATGTAAAGTCACAATTCTCAATAATATAGACAAGAATATAATAAAGTATTAATTGTTCTCATTTCAATCTGGTTACTTGTATAAAACAAGTTGGTCCCTCGAATATAAAGGTCTCACAAACTTTAAAACTTTAATTACGCATCAACTATCATTTGCCGGTTCTAACCCAAGTGTCTTAAATACATACATGCTATTTGTGTTGCATTACTGAAGTTTGAAGGGAAAAATATCTTCATGTTATTTAGGTTGCATTATTAAAATTTGAAGGAGTATAATACAATTGAGTTATGTGGTTTGCATTACTTCTAAATAATATTTACGCATATTTACTTTGTGCGGGTGGTATTGTTTAAATTTGAAGGAAAAATGCAACGGCGTCTTGGGGCTTGCATTACTTAATTTTGTAGGAGTAAAAATATTAACTTTAAGCGGATCAAATATTTAACATTTTTAACGATGAATATAGTGTGTTCCGAAAGTACATTAAATTTTTAAAACGGTGCAGATGTTTTTATACTATATATAATGTATTTTGTTGGTGCAGAATCTGTATTATAATGTTTAAAATTATATAGAAGATTTATAGTGTGTTCCAAAAGTACATTATATTTTTAAAACGGTACAGATCTTGCTATACTATATATAATGTATTTTGTTGGTGTAGAATCTGTATTATAATGTTTA
>JAGFPH010005552.1:35815-55164 GCA_018207615.1 Philaenus spumarius
ATTATAATGTTTAAAATTATATATAAGATTTATGTAATGTATTTGTTATTATATAAAACAAATTCAATTTATTATTCAAAATCTCCTGACTATGAATTCAAATAAAATGTATTACATATTAAGGCCGATGGTTATCTTGTTGAGATTAATTTTGTCATTGAAAATTTTTATTGACGTAAATAGGTTTCCTAAGAATAAATGATAAAGTACTTTTTGTTTGAGATTAATATGACATTTTGATTTTTGTATATTTTGTTAACCTTTATTTACGTAAATCTTATTTCTACGAATTTTACAAATAACATTGAACTTTATATATTTTTCTAACCTTTACTGACGCAAATTTGTTGTCAAAGAATTTTACAAACAGCATTGAACTTTATATATTTTTCTAACTCTCATTGACGCAAATTTGTTTTCTATGAATTTTACAAACAACATTGCAAATAATATACTATCATCAAAGTCATAGGTTATCCTCTGATTATGTTGCTTATTAATCATATAAATGCTCCCACTAAGAAATGAACATTATTCTTCAAGTACTCAGACTGATACGTTTCTGGATATTACGCTATTCAAATCACAAGGTAAGATAAATTATTTTTACTAAACAATTTAGTTAAACTAAAATATATAACTTTATAACTATTCAAATCATTTATAAAAAGTATTTACTTAAATAAAATCTAAATTAATATATATTTAAACTGTTTTCAGAAATAATGAATACTAAACTTTGCTTTTCAAAATTAACAGAAAATGCATATGCACCAGAAAAATAACATCTTTTTCGGCTGGCTTTGACTTAAAGAGTGATTACAATGTAGTAGTGGAAAAAAATAATAGACAGTTAGTCAAAACCGATTTAATTTTAATTGTACCAGATGATTGTTATGGAAGAATAGCTCCTAGATCGGGATTGTCTTATACAAATTTTATTAGTATTGGGGCTGGTGTTATCGATAAAGATTACCGTGGAAATGTTCAAATTTTAATTTTTAATCATTCAAATGAAAATTTTTTAATTAATAAAGGCGACAGAATCGCACAAATAATTTGTGAAAAGATAGCATATCCCGATTTAGAAGAAATTCATGTTGTGGATAAAACAGAAAGAGATTGTAAAGGATTTGGTTCTACTGGCTTAAATTAGTTAATTATTTTTTATTTTTTAGTTATGGATACCACCAGCGCAGAAACTCGTAGAAATGTGTTGGACCATAGATTGACCATCAATTGGTTGATTGAAACTCTTATTATTATAGGAGTTGACTCCTTTATAATTTGGGAGTCAACTATTAGGTCTAGTAAAGAGTTTGTAGAGAAAGAAAAAGATGCAGAGATTATAAATATATTTAATGTGTACTTAATTTTATTTAATTATATTAAAGACAAATTAATAGATGAAGAGCCATCACAAAGAAAATTAGAAAAAAATAAAATTTATAAATTTCAATTAAATGATTTACTTGCACTATTGCAATCTTATTTAGATACGTCAGATATTAAAGAAAAAACATTTACTGTAGGTGCAGGCAATTCATTTCTTCAATTCCTCACTAATGTTTTAAAAAAGAAAGAAAGTAAGAAAAGTAATAAACGTAAAAGAGATGTATCATCTGATGATTCATCATCATCTAGTAGTTCAAATTCAGATTCGGATGATGACTTGGAATTAAATTTTGATAAACTTTTTAAAAATAAATCAAATTCTAAGAGAGGTAATAAAAGTAAGGTAAAATTAAGCAATTGTTTCAATCAAATTCAGATAAAAAAAGAAAAATTATGAAAACACCAGGAGAAACTGATTCACATTTGATTAAAATAGAGATAACTGAATTAGATGAATTAGATGATTTAAAAAATATACCTGAAAAACAATTTTGGACTAAATTCAATAAAAAGGCATATTTTGTTATTAATGATGAAGATAATGAAGGAAGAAAACTTTTAAACGACGTTAATGAAATGTTGTTTAAAATAGGAAATAAATTTTCAAAAATTCCTAATGTCGATATTCAAATACAGAAACCTGGAACGAGAAATCTTGGTGGATATTCATTTAATTCTTAATTCAGTTTTTTGTATTTTGTAAAAGATATGTATAAAGTAAATGTAGTAAAGTAGTTTGTAATAATTTTATAATTATTTCAGAGAAATTTTAATGGATTCTAATATTAGAAAAAGAAAGTGCGATATACAATCTTCATCTGCAACTACAGAAAATGATAGTTTTCAACCTTGTGTATCGGGTTTAGACTTAAATAGAAAATATCCAAGATTGGAAGCTGTTTTGAATACTGATAATTTTGTAGAGTTAGAAAATGCGTTTAAAGGAATTCTTAAAACATTTTTTTCTAAAAAATAACCATAGTGAGATAAAAGATGTATGTTTACTTTTAACGTACAATAAAGATAAAATTAAAAATATTATTAATAAATGCTTAGAGGTTTATGATGGGTTAAAATTCTATCTTGTAGTAGAATGTACTTATATTAAACCTATAGTTGAAACATTACAAGATCGTACCTTTAAAACAAAAAACGTAACTGTGTTTCAATCTACAAACATAAATATTATTTTACATGATATGATAAAAAAAAATTTGTAGCGAAGAATCTGAGTCACAGAGTAAAGGAAGTGGTGTAAGATTATTTTGTTTAGTGAGGTTAAATTCTAATTGTGTGACGTTTTCTTATCTTAAACGTCATGCATGTTTAATTCTGAAATGTAACTTTACCTTTTAATAGTTCAACAGTCTGGAGGCGTCCACCAGATTCCCGTCAGGAATCAAAATATCGCTAGGCTCTAGAGGTACTCCAAAGCATTAGGTTTTAATAATCACAGAGACACATTGTTCAAAAGTTAAGATCGAGTTTTACTAGATTTCTAAAATTTCTCCATTTACAGACTTTCAATTTAATTCAATTAGACAATTGTTATTTAACTTGGTAAAAAATATTCTTTTAACTTTTCTAATACATCAAATACAAAAATTATACTTAATCGACTAACTTTCTATAAACTCTTTAACACCTGAAATTACCCCTTTGTATCTAGATTAAATAATATTAATTTTACTCTTCAAATCTAAGCACTAATTTTCATTTATATACGCCTAGAACTTAACCCTTACAAAATTAATCATTTCAAGCCCTTATTTACATGCACAAGATCAACCCCAATTGCTTTTCAGGTGTTCCTAAATGAACCATATTTACAGCTAATTCTAATGATCTCACCCCTGCATGTATTATGTTATTTAGTATTATTAAATATGAAAATCTTTCAATTAATTAGATTAATGTTTAGTATATGGTTTTGCCTCTATATTCTTTACCTCGAAATCTGTCTTACAATTATTTAAACAATTTTATTCTACTTACATTCTCTTTCCTCCCTTTTCTACCCCGCACAAACACTTTACATAAATTTATTAATTTCTTTTACTCCCACACGAAACACTTTACATAAGTTTATTAATTTCTTTTACTCCCACACACTGAATACACTTTCGAACTTTTGGCTTCACAATCACCTTTCACTAACTGCTTTAATTTTATCTTTAATGTTTAAAATGGCGTTGAATTTATCCAAACTCTTTTTAACACGACGTTGTTCCTCCCAAATACCCACCAAGACTCCTGCATTAATTTTCTTCCTCTCCCACCTCTCTTTTTGGAAGCGTGTATTACTTCTTGTCATTGGTTAATTTTTGAATTTAGACCATTTGATTGGCTGCTCAATTTGATCGTATTTTGCGGTTTTTTATGCCTGTATTAATTTGTGGATGCATCATCGACATGTTCCACAGTTCGTTCTAATTTTAGAAACTTGACTCCCGGTTTCCTGTCTGACTTCCTCTTTGCTTACGATCAGAGTTTCGTTTGTTCTTAAAATTTTAATTTATTTAGATCTACTTCTTCTATTGTATTGAATTGTTTTTAATTTATTTTATTTTAAAGTGTATGGGGTAAGTTGTTTACCCCAATCCTTACAGTGGTTGGACCTTATATACTGTATATACTGTTGATAGTATATTATTGAGTTTCAGTAGATATCGTCCACTGAGAGGGAGTTCATTTTTACCACTACCTGATGTAATAAAAAAAAACGTGCTATTATAAAGGTACGAAACTATAAAGATAATTATTGTTTCCGATGGGCACTTTTAAGTAAATATATTAAAAACAAACATTGTGATAGATTAGGAACTGAATATTATGAATTGATTAATAAATTTAATTTTGATGGAATAGATTTTCCTACTCCTTTGAAGCAAATAAATAAATTTGAAAAAAAATAATGATAATGTTGTCGTAGCGGAGCTACTTCTATTTTCAATAAATACATTCTTCGTGAGATTCCCCGGCATCGTATATACAGTCCAGCGGAAAATCAAAGTTCAAATCACCGAGCAACTTCTTGGCCGTTAAAAGGACCTACTCTTCGTGCGAAACTAACATCACGCGATTCAACATTCAATTTTCTTCACTTAACTTTTGGCCCTCAAAAGGGTCCAACATCAGTCAGCGTCTTGCGATTTTCCCGTAAATGCCTTTTACGGGAAAACTCTCCTAAACGTCCTCAGAGCTTCACTCTATTACGTCCCCGGTCGGTATATTATCTGTCTGGCGAACATAGGCATGTTCGACCGCCAAGGACACGACGATATCGGCCGGCAATCTTCTATAATCTACGTTTGTTTTCCTCGGAAGTTGACACCTCATCTTCCGAGAAAGACACTAGCATTATTTGCCCACAACTTTCTCAAGGACCGTTCCGACTACGCACTGCAGATGTCTGGGATACATCAACACGTTCACCCGCCAAGGACACTGCGACATCACTGCGAACGGCTCCTTCACTTCTACCGTAAAACTTCTTCCCGCCGACAAGACCTTGTCTTACGGGAAAGTTGTTCGGTAATCTCCCGCGAAACATCTATCGTACTAACTCCAAATTCCCTAGTAAATTCAGTTCCCCGGTCACGTTATATATTTAGTGGCAACCGTAGAAACGTTTGCCGAACAAAAACTAAAAATATTAACTCTCAAACGGCCGAAACAACGACTTCAAACTTTCTCGGCGTTCATCGCACTACGTCCGACAAAGTTACAATCTCCCGCGAAACTTCTGACGAAAATATTCTAACTCCCCACGCGAACTTAAGAACCAGCAATCGCCAACTTAAGAACGCGCAAAGACTTCCAAACTTTACAGTGGTTCGGAACTCGGCAACATTACTGCACGGTAATTCGCCAGTTACGTTCCCCTAAGTGTTAGATTTCGCACCTTTTCGCTGGAGAACTGAATATATACGGGGGAAATAGTTCAAAATATAGTCTTCATCCACGAACACACCAAGCGAACACATCAAATGAACTACAAGCGAACTTCACCAAGCGAATAACAGCTCCTACCTAGACGCTGCCAAGGGAACTGAACTCATCAACACAACTGGAACGGATCCTACCTGGACTCCGCAGGCGAACATCGAGTGTACCTCACTCCGCAAGCAAACACCAGGTTGACAACCGAGCTACAGACCTTGGAACAAAACGTTGGGCGGACCAGTGCCTAGCTACGGGAGAATTGGCCAGACAAGTGCCACTCCGACAAACCGCCGAGAGAAGTGAAGCTAAGGGAGAGTCGCCGAGTTAGTGAGGAAATATTGCCGATCGCCAGAAAAAAAAGACAAAAATAATAAATTCAATTCTAACTTCAAAATAAGTCTTGTTCTTTCAACTACGCCAACTTCACAGCGCAACCGGACAGCAGACACTAAGAAGACCCGTTCGCGGAAAAGAGTCTAGTCCGGCTAGAACCTCCGCCGTAGCTCCGGCTACGTGTCACCCGATACATCGCTACGCTCTTCAAGCTTACACGGTCCTTTTCAGGGTCGACTTCATCCAGTAGTCTCTCGATACAAGGCATTGCAGTCATCTTGGTGACCTGGTAGTGCGAGCACTACTTAGGGCTACTGTGCTTCGCTTTGCAACGATTCTACGCAACGCAACGAAAACGACAGCGCAGCGCTACGCATTGTTCACAGGCTTCACCTGCAATCAAGTGTCCTTCAGGCTCATATTCCCTTACATATTCGGCCCTTTTCAGGACCGAATTAGCGAGGCTTCACCTCACTGCCCTTCAGGCTACATTTTACCGAGGCTTCACTTCACGCCCTTCAGGCCACTTTTTCGGCCCTCACAAGGGCCTAAACAATTTTTAGGAACTTTTGTCGCCAAACTGAGCTACGTCCTAATTTTTATTAAATTCATTTCACCGGAGCGGCAACAATGTATCTATAAATGTGTACGCACTAGATAACAAAAATTTAGTTTTTCCTCTTAGAGTGTGTGAATATGAAAAATCTAATCATTTTGATTTACTTTTAGTTACTAATGAAAATGGTGTAAGTCATTATTGTTTTATTAAAAGTTTTTCTAGATTAATAAGTTCGCAAATAAATTGTAATTCTCATAAAAAAGTTATATGTAAACGTTGTTTTACACATTATCAAGGTAAAGGTTGTGAAGATAAGTTAAGAATACACGTTCAAACATGTGTCTCTAATAAGCCGTTAAGAGTAATAATGCCCAAAAATGAAGAATAATCACCACCTATAATGAAGTTTAATAATTTTCATTTTAGTGATCGTGTGCCTATTGTAATTTATGGCGATTTCGAATGTTTATTAAAACCAATAAATGAAAGGTTAACAAAGTTGACATTTGTAAATAATACTCACGTACCAATGAGTTTTTGTGTATATACAGTTGTAGACGAAAATTCACTATCAAAAGAAATCATTGATAAATTACCGAAAGAACCATATATATAGGAGAGGTAAACGTGCGGCAGAAAAGTTTATGTCATACTTGATTGAAATGAGTAACTTAATTGGAAAATTATTAAAAATAAAAAAATTAATGCTGCCTCTTACCGATGAAGAAAAATTTAAAATTAAGAGTACAAAATATTGTGAAATGTGCAATTGTAAATTTACCGGGTTTACTAGACAGGTAAGAGATCATTGTCATTTCACAGGTCGTTTTCGATCTGTTTTATGTAACAATTGTAATTTAAAACGGAGAAAAGCACATTTTATTCCAGTTTTTATTCATAACAGTTCCAATTATGATTCTCATTTCATTATAAAACAATTAGGTTGTGATTCTGAGCATATAAGTATTATACCAAAAAATAAAGAAAAATATATATGTTTTACAAAATACACAAAAAATGGAATAAAATTAAGATTTATTGACACATTTATATTCTTGAATACAAATTTAAGTTCATTAGCTAGTCATTTATCTCTTGACCAGTTTTGTCATATTAAAAAAATTTTTACTAATGAAGATTTACCATTTGTAACTAGAAAGGGTGTTTATCCATACGAATATTCGGATTGTTGGAGTAAATTGAATGAATTACAACTACCACCGAAAAGTTGTTTTTATAATAGCTTACAAAATCAACATATTTCAGATGAGGAATTTGAATTTGCAAATCAGTTTTGGAATCATTTTAATTGTAATACATTAGGTGATTATAGTGATTTATATTTAAAAATAGATGTATTATTATTCAGCGATATTTTTGAAAATTTTAGAACATTATGTCTTGATTTTTATAAATTAGACTCTGCTCATTATTTAACACTACCAGGTTTCACATTTGATGCGATGTTAAAATTTACAGATGTTAAACTTGAACTATTTACAGATTACGATAAGTATTTATTTATAGAAAAGGGAATTCGAGGCGGTATATCGACTTGTATAAAACGATATGCTAAAGCAAATAATCCTTACTTAGAAAGTGAATATGATGATAAATTACCTAATTCATACCTGTTATATATAGACTGTGATAATTTGTATGGTCATGCAATGTGTAATCCTATGCCAAAAAATGGATTTAAATGGAAAGCAAATATAGAAAATTTTGATGTTTTATCTATTCCAGATGATTCACCTAAAGGTTTTATATCAGAAGTATATGTTGAATACCCAGAAACGTATCATGATCTGCATAATGAACTTCCTTTCTTTCTGAAAACAAATGTCTTCCGAATGAAAAAAAAATACTTACTACTTTGGAAGAAAAGAAAAATTATGTAGTTCATTATATAAATCTAAAACAAGCTATATAAAATGGTTTGATTATTAAAAAAATTCATAAAATTCTTCAATTTAATCAAGAGCCCTGTTTAAAATCATATATTTTATTTAATACTGAAAAACGTAAACTTGCTAAAAATTCATTTAAAAAAGAATTTTATAAGCTTTTGATTAATTCAATGTTTGGGAAAACAATAGAAAATATTAGAAAACGTCAAGTAATAGAATTAGTAAATACTGAGAGAAGGCTTAATAAACTGATTTGCAAACCTGTATATCTTGAATCTATAATGTACAATGAAACTCTTTGTGCTGTTAGAAGTGCTAAGGAAACAATAACATTTAATAAACCTATTTACATTGGATTTAGTGTATTAGAACTGAGTAAAACAGTAATGTATAACTTTTTTTACAATGTATTAAGAAAAAAGTATGGATTAACATGAATCTTCTGTATATGGATACAGATAGTTTCTTTTTGGAAATTATGACAAACGATATTTATAAATATTTGTTAGATGTTGATTTTGTATCATGTTTTGATACCTCAGACTTTCCTACAAATCATTTTTGTTATTCTGATAAAAATAAAAAGGTTTTAGGAAAATTTAAGGATGAATGTAATGGTAGTCCAATAATTGAGTTTATTGGACTACGACCTAAGTTATATTGTTTTACTTGTAAAAATGTCAATGGAAACATTTGTGAAAATAAAAAAGCAAAAGGTATTACTAAACCTGTTGTTAAAAATTGTATTTCATATGAAGATTATAGAATTTGTTTAGAATTTTTTAAAGATATTAGGACAGATTGTAACGTATTTAGATCACAAACTCACTGTATAAAAACATTAACTATTAATAAACTGGCACTGAGTGTGCATGATGACAAAAGGATAGTATGTGATGTGGTGTGCACACAATAGCTTATGGACATTACTTGTTAAGATGAATGTAGACTTTTTTTTAAATATGATTAAAATGTTATTGTTTTACTCACTGTGCCTTTTATTTCTTATTCCTTATTCCTCACTATTTTTAATGAAATTGTAGGATTTAAAGAATAAACACATTAATCTTTTAAAAAATTTTATTGCTACAATATTAAAGTACTTTACGAACAATACCAGACAAAGGAGTATATTCTATAAGTCCATCTTGAATTATAAGGCAGTAAGCTGCGGTGTTTGCCTTGATATTATCACTTGCTTCGAGTTCCACACGCACATCTAAAGTTCCTGTTTTCAATGTTTCATTTTGTCTTGAACAGTCTATAACAAATAACGGAGTTTTGGCAAAAAATGTTTCATTGTCAACAGAAGGTTTGTTGTCACTTCCATCGTAATAGGACGATTGAAATTTTGCAAACATATCATAAATGATTGCTTTATTACCATTAAAATTATCATAGGGATAGTATTGTGAATTAAGATATAATTTTACGTTTTGTATACCACAAAAATCAAAATGACTAGCATTTTTATGGTTAACGTTTCTCCTGTTTGTTTGCAGTGCAACTATTACGTAACGTGGTTTTTCAGTATTTGATGCTGTTTTCACTGTCCAAGTTATATTTTTTGTAAGCGGTAACGCTGGATATTCTTGAAGTTGCATACGACGAAATGGTACAGAAATAGGTTGATCTTTATCTGTTAATCGTAAGAGTGATAAATTATAATCATCCAAAACTTTAATATAAGGTATTTTCCAAAAGATTTTATTAATAATTAGATCTACCTTATTATCTGTTTGTGCTGTTATAATTGCATTTAAATTCGATGAACTTCTTAAGAGTATCAATTCCTGTTTTACATTCATAATTATATGTTTATAATCTTTGGCGAATCCAAGTAATAACTTTAATGGAATACAAAATGAAAACATTTTTTTATTTTTCAATGGTAATGTATCCATCCTCCAACCAGCATTTAATAATATATTCTTTTTTCTACTTCACGACTTGTTAGTAAATTTATAATTGTTGAAGTAATTCCAACATTTTTTATGCAATCTATTTCTGTACCACAAATTTCATATCGTATTCCATCGAAAAGAAAAGCCATCGCATTACTGACAAGTTCAATGTTTTCATCCTCCGTACCATCAGATTTTATTCCTTCAAATTCTCCCTCTATATGTATGTGTAACTTTTACTAGGGGATGTGCATACATTCTGCTGGTGACAAGGCACCCTGATCTCATCATTTGGACCATATGTTGTTTGTGCGTAAGGTAGATGGGTATGGTACTCTAAATCAATAAAAGTTTCATCAAAATTAATTTTTTCATCGACTTGTAACATATTTTTTATTTACAATAAAAAATAAAGATTCTAGAAACTCCTTGTTACTCCTTGTTAACTTCACAAAAGTTTGGTTAGAACTGATTGGTAATGAATTGGAATTATTGCTTTTATTATTGAAAATTAATACCATTTCAAGAAGATAGACGTCTTAAATGAAGTCTCAATGGAAACAGATTCGTCTCTGAAGTTTATTAATTGACCCTCTTGATCTTCAAGCCGTAATGATATGTTGTGAAGAAGTCCAGTTATATTTAAAGGTAAGTATTTTACGGTGGTTGGTTTCTCAACAATTTTATAACCTGGCTCTACTAAAGGATAAAATTCATGAAGAATATGACCTTCAATACCATTGTTATAAGAACCTCGAACAATGTTGCAAGTGACACGGATTATATCTACTTTGTTAATGTTGGCAGTATGTTGTGAAGTATGCCATATATTAGGATCCAATCTTTTCTTCTCAAATCCCAATAATGGACCAATACTGCCGGGTTCATCGAATCTTATAGGTAGTGATCAATAAATTTTAGTTTTTAATGTGTTATTATTTCCTTTTATATTCAATGCAACTTGCTTATGGGTTTCCTTAATAGCTTCTTTTAGAACTGAAATTATATTTTCTATTTCATAGGATAATTCTGGTATTCTAATATGATACAGTCCATAGTGAAATTTATCATTAACATCTTTTTCAATATTTGGTATTGCATTATAAGTCATGAGATCAATTAATAGGAGGGAAAATATCGCAAGATAATTGTGAACCTTTTCCATTTTGAGATAACATGATATTAGATGTTTCCTGTTAGAAAGGCTAAACATAAATGACCACAATTAATTGAATTAATTATCTGTTTTCCTGTATAATTATAATAAATGTTTACATTATCCAAAGATGATTTGAAATATTCGATGAGTTCCGGTGGAGGTCGTAGATTTCCGTAACTATCGAAATAAAATATGTTGTCATTTATTTTACGATAGCATACCCAATGAGATCCTTTTCCTTTAATACTGTCTAAATTTACAATACCGTTTTCAATTTGGTAAATTTTAAAAGGTAGATTATCACGCATAAACATTCCTCTGAAATTAGGTATTTCTAAATCGAGGACATATTTTGCTAAATCAGTATTTGTTAACGCTCGATTGGGTAAATTATTTTTTTTTTTTACTTCCTACGCCTTTGTATGGTTTCAAATAGTAACCTGTACCTTTATTCTTTTTATTTTTACTTCAATTCTTTTTCACACGACGAATTGCTTTTACAAGAATTTTTTGGCGGCTTTACAAGCTCCTTTCCTTCTTTTATCTTTTTTCTTTTTACTAGTTTTACCACCTCCTAATTTGTTTTTAACTTTCATAATATTTGTTACCGCGTAAGCGGTTGCTCTTTCTCCAAGACTAGCGTCTGATGGTGTAACTTTTTGCTAAGCATTATCGGCTAACTGCTTATCAGCAATGGCTCTTTGATTTGAATCTGAATATTTTGAATATGCTATATCGTGTTCTTTACAAGCTTGATCTAATTTATTAATGCCTGGATCGTTTCTATTTAATCTTTGCTGTAATCGTGTACGTGGTCCACAATATTGATAACCAGGAACATGTAATTCAATAGGTAAAAGATCAATACCACGATTTAAAAATTTTCCCGGTAGAGCTGAAATAGAACTTAACAATCCACCACCTCGATACACACTGTACGATTTATTGCGTACTACTTTCATTTTAAACTAATTGATTTTCATTAAATTATATATTTTTAAACACTTCTTTTCTACTTGAAAGCCAATCACTTTTCGATTTAACAGGTTTATCTTTAGAAGATTCAAGGTAACTCATATAATTTAAATCTTCAACATATGTTTTTAAAACAATAATTTTATTACTAATTTCTTTCAAACTTGTTTTCAACTTACTAATTTCAATATCAACATATGTTTTAGACGTTGCATCTGATTCGCTCTCAGGTGTTTTTAAATTATATAAAGTATTTCCATTAACATTATACGTATTATTATCTAAAAACATTTTCTTTTAAGAGTAAATATATTAACAGCATCATTATCTTCTGCAGCATTATTAACGTTACTTATTCGTTTTTGTTTCATATCATAGTTTCCATCTGTTGTTAAATTAAAAGCTTCACCTGGTGGTCTTTTTATAATTCGTAAGCGTTGTCTTTGTGAATGACGACCAAATTTGTCTGCGCTCATTGCAAAACTGATGAAAAAATCACTATTTTCTTGCAATTATACCAGCTTCTTGAAGTTCTTCGATTGTCGAGATAATTTCATTATTATTACCAGTGTTTCCAGCTGACTGTGATGCTGTAAGTAACTTTAATCTTTCGCACCGTTCATTACGATCATTCCAATAAATATACGATGGGTTATCTTTTTTATATTCTTTCATCACTATTCCGCTCCCACTCCAATCCATATAACTGCGAGGAGCACGTGGCGGAAATAATGCTGAAATTATTATTATTTAATACTTGTATTACTTTTTATTTTTCCTTTCGGTAAATAATCAGTTCTATGTGCGTTCGATGCCAACAGATTATCACGATATTTTAAAAGATCTTCGTTAGTATAATCATCAGGATCAGGTACTCTCATAAACAATAATTCGTATATTCCCCTCGTACCAGTGTACCTTACACCATCTATTATAAGATAATTTTCATCAATATCAATTTCTTTGTCACCGATCATCCACTTATTGTTATCTATACGAATTCCATAAACAGTATCAATTTTTTAGGATGTTTTATATAACTAAGAAAATATTTTGTTGATAATCTTCCTTTGAATGTATTTTTTATAATTAATTCTGCTTCTCGTTTACCCTGAGGTGAGTTTAAATATTCTTGAGCTGTCATAGGTGTTTCATAAACATCTTCTTTCTGTAATTTAAAATCAATAGGCTCTTCATTCATAGGTTCGTCTTCACGTTATCAGAAATGTCACTATAATGCATTTGCAATTCTGGATCTAAAACTACCTTTTTTATCGGTCTTTCGGTTTTATCATCAAATTGTTATCTTTTTTCTGTTCTAGAGAAATCGGAAAACACTGGTCGTTTTTTATAAAATCAACGTCCGAATGCTCTTTTCGTTTTTCACCTTTGGAAGGGACTAATCTTTTAAATACAAGTTCTTCTTCTTCCGAATCATCGACACCTTTTCTTTTGTTATCTAATTTTAAAGCTTTTTTCGTTTGTTTTTCCAATTTAGTTGCTAAAAGTGTTTTTTCGTTTAGTTTCTTCCAATTTCTTTTTTCTATGACTTGTTTATCATTTTTTTCCAAATTTTCTTTCGAATGTTTCACTAAAAACGGTTTCATTAATGGTTCCATAATTGGTTTGATATTTTGTACAATATGAGTTTCCATATCAAAATAACCTCTTTTTAAAGCACTATGTTTTTCTATAATTCGTTTTCTTAATTCTTTTATTTCCAATATAAGTTTCTCTCTTTTATCTAGATCACTAACGTCTATGTTCTCATCCATCACGATTGAAGATAAACTACTAACTGATCAATTTTATGTTCATTACGAACCTATATTGATATGAATTCATCAAACCCAATTCTGTACCTTCCTTTATTAACAGGACTGTCTTTGTCTATTACGAAAAAACTATTTGTACTTTTTGTTCATGCAAATGAACATAATTCCTTAAACTTATCATATTTCATGTCTGTATTCACGTGATCGTTATATAAATGACGTAAATTTTTGTCCTCTTGTTTGAATAAAACTAAAAAATTTGCATTGTCACGTATTAATTGTTTTTGAACGCGACTGTAGGTTTGACAAAGATAAAATGAATCAATATTATTATGACGACCCATAACAAAATAATTCCTTATATTATTCTGTCGCTCGCAAGCTACATCGTAAAATATTATGATAGAATTAGGTTTTACTTCGTTTGGATGAAATACATCATCATTTTCAGTAAATATAAAATAACCTATATCAGGTATTTTTGAGAATATACGAGTAAGAAATTTATATTTCGGTTGATTTGGAAAAAATGTAAATATTTTCAAAAACAATGCCTTTGGATAAAAAATTAAATTACACTTTAAATTTGTTTTTCCACAATTAGATGGACCACAAATAATACATCTGATTGAATTAGGTAAAAGGGGTCCATGTTTTTTCACATTATGAACATTATCATTCAAATACGAATCAAAATTTGTAATCGACAATGATTCTTTTTGTTTTGTTACTTTCATTTTAAATCTTTTTTATCTATCCACATATCACTAGATTTATCGAAACCAAGCCAACGCACTAACAATTTATTTCCTTTCTTTCGAATCACTTTCTCTATTAGATATACGTCACTGAACTTGGTTTTACTGAGTTCCTCTTGATAAAAACCTCCTTTTATAATGTTACCTGATTCATCTTTCAGTAAATATGTTACTGGAACTGTAGGTTGTACTCTCCAAATAGTATAAACTCCATTACTCCAATTTGGTAAATAACCTTTAGTAAACTGTTTCTTCTATCTACTTATTCTGACTTTATCTCCTTGATTAAACTTGCTACGTTTTGTAACTTTAAATTTCCTGTTTTTAATTAATCTTTTTAAAATTAAAAATTCATTGTTTTTGTTAACTTCAATTGGTTTCATACCAATCGCTCTATGTCGTGTATTATTATAATTTTGAACTATATTTTGAAGTAAATCTAACCACTTATAACTTCCTTGTTCACTAAAAGCTAGCCACATCTTATTCTTTAAAGTTCTATTAAGTCTTTCTACAATGGAAGCTTTTTTATCAGAAAAAGTTGAATAATGGATTATATTATATTTGTCTAATAAAGACTTTACTCGGACATTATAAAATTCTGTTCCTTTATCTGTTTGTAAATGACGCATAGGATGTTTATCTAAAACTGGTTTCAAAGCTTTTTCTATTTCGTAAGCACTTTTTGATTTTACTGGAACTGCTATTGCATACTTACTAAAACAATCTATTATCACTAAAATATATTTATAACCTTTATTTTCCTTAGAAAATTTAATCATTTCTACAAGATCAGCTTGATATAAATCATTTAAACCTTTTATTTCTACATAGCGACTTTGAAAATTTTTACGAACTTGCTTATGCAATTCCTTAGCAATCTCTCTTCTCACATTCATGTTAATGGTTTAGGAACTAATAATGAAATGGTTAACAATAAGAAGACAATGTACATTATATCATTATTTTATTTACATATTTGCTAAAATACAATTTGGCGAATACTTTTTATGTTCTACTTTCGGCACATCTTCTTCCACCCAACTATTAATTACAATTCCACAGTGTATACACTTTGCACAATCATTTAAGCCAGTATAATACAATCCAGTTTGTACCATATCATTGATATTGGGATAAAATTTAGGCCATTTTGAAAATGACTCTTTCATTGTATTTTCAATATCACAAACTGTTGTTTTACAATTCACATAATGTTGAGACACACAGTTTAAACTTAGTTTCTTATAAATACAGTTTAAAAAACATTGCCTATTCATATTTTGAAATAAAGAGCAACAGCAACTATCGTTAGATGTGATAGACATTGTGTTTTACTTTGTACTAAACGAGTAAATAGTTTTCAGAACAATAAATACAGTCTTTTTTCTTCACCTGACAAATATTAAACAGATTTGATGACTTATGCTCTTCACACTTAAAACTTTTCAAAATATCTAAATCATCCTTTAAATGAAATGGAAGTTTATTGTAAATATTTTCAATGTTATCACACCAGTTATCTTAATGCCAAAAAATGCTGCTTAATATTCCATCGCCAGATACAAAATCGTGTACAAATACAAAACCAGCATCACCTATATTAAAGTTTTCTTCTAAAACAAGTTTACTGAAGCATTCTAGACATAAAAATCCAGCTTGGTTACCATACAAATATTTCCTTGTTACTACTTGAATTATTTCATTCAGCCCTAAAGGATGGTTCATTAATTTTATAAAATCTCTGTATATAACATTTTCAAAATTAACTGATGAAAAATGAAAATCACTATCAATATCACATTTGATATCCATACATACTTTTTTGTAAATATTTTTCAAATAGTTTTGCACAGTCACTGGTATTTCAAGTGTAACAATATCATTTACTTTTTCAAGTAGAGCACACACTTTTATAGAACACAAATTAAATAAACTATTTGGTGATGACATTATCACTTTCCTTCACAAAACAAACTGATTGTACTGTTATCTCTTATCTATTGCAAAACTAATAACATCTACTTTCGGTACATCTTCTTCCACTCAACTATTAATTACAATTCCACAGTGTGATGTTTTCATTGATAAATCCAATGGTTGATCAGACATATTACAACTCCGTTTTTTCTAAAGATTGTGACATAATGTCTAATTTGGTTACGAGTTTTTTAAAACGATCTAAAATCTCAACAAATGACATTTTTGAACATTTAATTCCAAAAATGGAAAGATCAAAGGTTTTTGCACTAATTAATTGAGTGGAAAATTCATCGAATTCAAAATACGTTTCATTTTGAAAGAAATATAACAATCCATTTCTATATCTAAAACATGAGTCAATATTAGGGGGAATGCCTGGTAGTTTATCATATATCATCAACCCATGATTTTTAACTTTGAATGTGCATTCATTAATTTCAGCAAAATATATTTTATTATACAAAATTAATGTATGACCATTATATGTTATAACAACAGCATTAATAACAGCTGTTTTTGGTATATTTAAATCTGCATAACTTTTCGGATAGTTACTTAAAAGATTTAATAAAAGAAATTCAATCATATATATTTGAAAATCGATAAAATAACTATTTCACCAGATGGCCTCTGATAAACATGTGATATTTTTGAAAAGTTTTTTGGAAGAAAAGATGGCCAATCTGGTAATTACAAAACACTATGGAATGTAATTTCCCCTAACTTAACCAACCAAACCCATTTATTATGAAAAATATACAAATGTTTATTTACTATTAAAAAAGTATTAATGTTTTTCAAATTACAAAGATTTGGTTCTTCAGGTGTAATTGAAGATGTAGGAGTTGTAGTCACTATTGAACGTAATGTTGTTGAAGTTGTAGTAGTAGTAGTTGTAGTAACAGGTGTACGGGAAGGACCATATATGCTTTGTATACCTAAGATATCATCATATCCTAGTTCAATTATTTTGTCATTATAATAAGGAAACATAACAGACTTACGATCGTTAGAATGTAATAAACCTAATGTGTCCGATTGCATGTACTAAAACATGTAATAGACTTGATTGATCAGATGAACAATGCTGTGGATACCTCTCTATACACCAATTTTCTTCATTGTCTATATGTATTCCTACAGTCGATCCATCTGCCCTTGGAAAGTAAGAATGTGCTAATATACTTCCTTTACCATCAAACGTATATGGACATTAGCCTTGGGTTAGTTTCTATGAATTCCATATTTGTTTGATATCAATATATCTGGATTATATATGTCATGTACAAATGAAAGATCAGAATTACTTTTCCACACTTTAAAAGCATACTCAGTAATTCTTAATACATTATTATTAGCATAAGAATAATGCAATGTAAGATTCGACTTTTTCCATTTGACTGTTGAAGCAGAAAAACTAGATATATCATCTCGTACACCACACCTTCTGTAGTTCATTAAGTTCAACGTTTCATCATTTAATTGTCCATCTAAAGTTAAATTATAATATTCTTGAAAAATAAACAAAGCATTGGAAAGTACTGTATTATTCACTGTAGTCAACGTTTCATTACTAGTTTCCAAAAATGCAAAGACCTGTAAATATTGTAATGCTTCTAATGTATTATTACTCGTATACATTTTACTCTCTGTCAGAAATAGTGTTAATAAAAAACAACCCAGAATCTTCATTATGCTCAAAGATCATTCAAAGTCGACTAATGACTTCAGAATGAACTTCTGTTATATTATACACTCCTAATAACTAAATACGATAAACGACGGAAATTTAATCGTAAGATTACACCGAATACGTCTTTTGAATGAAAGTTAAATTTTACGACACGTACTTTTCAAAGAACGAATGTTAAATTTTACAAGGTATACTTCTTTTGGACGAATGTTTAATTTGTACTTTTCAAAGAACGAATCATAAATTTTACGCGAATTTCATGCCGTTTCTAACCCAACTGTCACAAAGCCTATTTTTTGGGGGTCAAAGGCCAAAAAGTGGCCTAAAATGCGACCTTTTTGACCTTTTTAGGCCTTTTTAGGCTCATTTTAGGCTTTATGGTGACATTTTTGGGTGGAGGTGGACGAGCGCGACAGGGGTTGTGACACTTGGGTTAGAACCGGCAAATGCTATCTACACCAACCATTTTGAAAATTTCCATTTATAAATACAACTGATAAAGTTCTACAACATGAATTTAGTTTCACCCATATCATTTAATGCACCTCGTTGTTATAAGCACCTAAACATGGCGAAATATTCTTAAGTAAAACAATGTAACGATAAAATCACGGAACTTTGAGAGAGCGTATCAAGATGGAAATAATAGAACAACCATTTTGAAAATTTCCATTTATATACTACTGATAAAGTTCTACAAAATGAATTTAAATTCACCCTTATCATTTAATGCAGCTCGCGGTTATAAGCTCCCAAAAATGGCGAAACATTCCCTAGTAAAAAAATTATTCAATAAAAATCAGGGACTTTGAGCGAGCGACACGAACAGAAATACTCTACTAATTACTATTTTTTAATTTGGATTTATATACTACTGATAAAGTTCTACAACATGGATTTAGTTTCACCCATATAATTTAATGCAGCTCGCGGTTATAAGCTCCCAAACATGGCGAAACA
>JAGFPH010005552.1:63406-76928 GCA_018207615.1 Philaenus spumarius
TTAAATATCTAGATTAGACTGAACTAATAATTGGGTAGTAACCTATAGAGAGCGATCTGCTCACACAGAATGTCTGGAGACTAATAATTAATTTTAATGCAAGTCCTATGTTTTAAATAGATTTCCACTACTTATCCACGCACATCTGCGCATGCGTAGTAACCAACCACGTTGTTTACGACAACTGCCAAAAAGTATATAATTTCCTCATACATAATAACACACTGTTATATAATTTAAAATACATTATAATAACAGATAATCTTCGAACATCGAATTTTCCCTGTCAAAATGAGGTTAGACTTAAAAATCTCACCGCCAAAATGAAGTTAGACTCAAAAATTTCCACGCAAAAATGAAGTTAGACTCAAAAATTTCCACGCAAAAATGAGGTTAGGTTCAAAAATTTCCACGAAAAAATGAGGTTAGGCTCAAAATTCGGTCCCGTGACTTCCGGCCATAGGAAGTCGACGAGGCTGCCAGTAGGTGTGGCAACTATTCAATCTCAACGCGCTTACTTGTCTATATATACTATGTATCGCCTATTCAATCTCCACGCGCTTACTTGTCTATATATACTACTATACTAGTATTGCCTATTCCCTCTTCACGCTCTGACTTGTGTCTATGCAAAAAGTTTGCGTGACGCGAGATTTCAGAAACATAGTCAAGCGAAAGTGCCCAACGGGCCAATAGAAGTTATCACTTCAAAAACAGCCTGAAGTTCTAACTTATAGTCTTTAGTCACAGTATGTTTACATTCATGGCGGACCTCTTCTTAAAAAGACCCAGTGTTTTATTATAACTAAAGATTTGGTCGCAATTCAATTGTGCTGTTTTTGGATTGCATAGTTTTTTAGAATTTGTTATTAAATTACGTTGGGCTCCAAACGCGATTTGCACACTGTTTTCACAAGTTTATTCGCCAGCGTAAAATACTCTCTTACAACTGAACAAACTTTTTGACAAGCGTTCGCGGAAAAAACGGCACGTATTATCCGTTTGTATAATAGGGCCCTTAAGTGTGTCTGTGTTTTATCTGGTTTAGTATTTCAAAAAAATATTTGTCTTCAATGAGTTGTGCCAGCTAAGGGAATGGAAACGGACGACGGGACGAGTAGCGTATCGCTCGTAAGCCAGTCACTAGGCTTGAACAAGGCCACACTATACACTATACTACAGGCCGGAGTGCTCCCCTCCACTTCGGACGAAACGTCACAGCAGCCGCCCAACTTCCCGCCTTCAGTTGCATGCTGTGTTGCCACCGTACTGGTGATGACAACATCACATTGTAATATGTATATACTGTACCTGGAACTGGCACATCATTTCTCACAAACATATTTTAAAATTATTAAACAGATTCACTGTGATGTAATAATTCAACCTTCATAATTGTTGGAGAGGTAATATTAAAGTAGGGGATTAACTAATAAATATTATTATTATTGAGATTAACTAATAAATATTATTATTATTGAGATTAACTAATAAATATTATTATTATTAGCTAGAGAGAAAACTATTCGATCGATTTCGAACAAATTTGACACCAAACAAGTCAATTAGGCCTGTATAGAAGCACGAAAAAGGTTTTGAAAAAATTGAAAAACAACCCCCTTTTCGAACAAAAAACCCCCAAAAATCAGTTATTATTATTATTAGCTAAACGAACATTTTTAGAAAGATACGGTTTTTTGCATATGGTAGGGTACATTAAAGGCTACAAATAAGCCAAATTTTATCAAAATCGTTAGAGCCGTTTTAAAAAAATAATAATAATAACTGATTGTTTGGGGGTTTTTTGGCCAAAAACGAGGTTGTTTTTCAAACATTTTTAAAACCTTTTTTCGTGCATCTATGCAGGCCTAATTGACATGTTTGGTGAAAATTTGTTCGAAATCGATTGAATAGTTTTCTCTCTAGCTTTGTATCAAGGCCACACTATAGTCTACTAACTTAGTATAGTGGTGGCCTTGGCTTGAACCTGCACAACGCTATAACGCCGCTCCCACTCCAAATATATATTCATCTATATAAAGTAAACTGCGCTACGTAATACGTAGTAATAAACAGAAAGGCTATTTTCGATACAGAACAAACGTTCAGTTTACGATTTAATAAAGTTTAATTACACTACGTTGTCTATATAGTTTATGTTGTAATAACTTGGAACACGACAACGTAACATACTGCAATATTAAATTGAAACACTGAATGCATAATGCCTTTAGGCGTAATAGAACACTAAACTTTACAATGGGATTATAGTTAAAGTAATACTCAACATCGTCATTAACAAATTTCCTATTACAAATTTTAATATTTGTTTACCCAAAATTATAGATTGTTTTACGAATATAACTTATTGGTTATGTTAATATTTCTTAATCAAATACTTCACTGTCAGAGGTTCGGTTTTAGTTAAATGTCCTCTTACCGTTTGATTTATAAAACTTTTGATGCAATGAGATTTGAAAATGAAGCATCAATGCTTTCTTCTTCAGTTCAAAACAAACAGCCAGGACATCAAACAGATTGCGTCCCATTTACTAGAAGTACAAATCGTAAAAGTAAATTGATTTCATTTATCATAAATAGCAAACACATCTGTGTCTAGGCTTCGAATTGAAGGAATCAATTTGTTCTCCTTTTTTTATACTTTAAACTTTTGTATGAGTGAAATCATATCATACAAATATAACATTTGGTTTTAAAATAGAATAGAGAATTTAAAATAGGTACAAACATGAACATATTAAATGGGACCACTGTCTATAGCTACTTGTTGAAATAATAAGATGAACATTAAAACTTGAAGATAAAATTTAAATAAAATACAATATAGTTTCTGTAGCTGTTTCGTCGTTAAACATCATCGGACAACCAAGATTGGACTAAGAACCAAGTATACAGAAGCAATACAACTTAAACTTAACATCTAGGCTGGAAGGGTGGGGTGGAATAGCAAGGGCCTTTTATTGTTTGCAAAGTAAACTGCTGGCGTGCGGTAAAGTAAAATACTTGACGCTGGACACATGTAGTTTAGTTTGCGCACTTTATTAAGTAGCTGTAGGAAAATGTCATTTATTTTATATGGGTAGATATGCCGTTTTAATTATTATTTAATTCTAAGGGTATGGCATCCCATTTCATTATTTTAACTTAGTATCGAATTGCAAATGATTTTTTACATCACTTAAGAATAATATTACACAAATTTAGCTTTATAGCTTGTAGGAAGTCAGTTAAATTTATATTTTTATTGTATAGGTGTAGCAACTTCTTAATATATTAACTTCTTGTAGGCCTACTGTAATATCTGTAATGTCTAAACACTCCTGGCATTAACTTGGATAATCTGTGAAATATTTAGTGAAATCGGTCGAATAGTTTTTGAGTTTATAAAGTACAAAAAAACAAACATTTATTTTGATATATAGAGATATTGAAAAACGAAAATATTTATAAAGGTTTTCTACTCTCGATGTTTTAAGATTAAAATAAAAATATGAAATACTATCGCCATGGTTTTTTTAGAACTTTTACATTAATGACAATCAATTTGAAGTGTATTTTGTGTAAAGTTTAATACTGTCCACTATTATAAGTATTACACAAATTTGACAATAAAAAATATAGAGATGAATAACCAGACAAGTGCTACATGTGAATTATATTGTAAATAATAATTATATGAAGATAAATTATAGATCTAGTAGCTAGACATGCTAAGAGAAACAATACACTTCATTACAAAGAGAAATAAACCAGTAATCAATCGAAATCAAAATAATTTGCCACATAAAAGGTAAAGTACAAATACAGACTACATTTGACAGAAAATAAATAATATATATAAAATATATGTAGTTCTAAGGCTATCAACAATGAATATTAATGTAACGTCCTTCCCGTTTTAAATTAAATTTAATACAAGATTCAATAAACCATAGCAGTTTGATTCAAAGAGAAGCTCAAAACTATAAAAAAAATATATTTTTTAAAATATAATAATTCTCTTAAACGAGTTTATGTCAACAGCTAAAGGTGTTCAAACCTCATTGAATGGCACTGTATGTATTGATATAATTTTGTCATTGTTAGCCGAGAACATTTGAACTAAATGTAACAACTTCAAACCTAAGATAATAGTATCATCCATTATAATTGTTATTATAAAATGTTGTCTACTTTTCAAATCAATTCTTAAATGCCATGTGTCTTTCTCAAAATTTTGAAACTATACCTTTTTTAAATTGCCTATTAATGCTTCATTTTGAAATACGTACTGTTAAATTTTACGAACTTAAGCGAAAGACGATAATAACATTAATTACGTAAAATTATTATTGGAAGCTTAATTTACTAACCATTATCTCTCTTTGTCTAATAAACAAGATACCAAAAAAGTAACGCTAGTTGCAAAACAAATATATTTGTAACCATTTTGGAAAAGCAGACTGGCGTAGTGGTCAACACAGTTTGTTCGAGCCAAGTGCTTGTGCTGCCCTGCAAACCCGTATTATTACCGAATTTCCATAGGAAAAATGAGCTATTGCAGTGGCCCTTATGGTAATACCCAAGGTCGGGAGTAGCAAATGAGCACCGATCATGGTCCCTAGAACACGTTTTGGGGTGTCATTAAAATTCATATATATATATATATGTATACGGGTGTCCCACGAAGAGGTCCCTATTTTTGAATTAATATATTAGATGCACCGAACACTCTACAAACCTGAAACTCAACAGTCCTAACATACACATAAGTAAAAGAAATACACCTGAGTATCAGTTAATTCTGACACATTAGGACAAAATGGCGGGATATCAAAGAAATAGTACCTTTTCGTTAAAATAGTTTTATTTGCTTAAGTGTTTCAACATAATTATTGAATTTTAACGATGTTACTAAGCACTAAACAACGTTAGGGAATTAAAGATATAAATAACTCATAAATAAATTAAATCTATTTGATCCATAAACCTTATTCAAATTGATGTCCATCGATCGGAATGCACTGATGACAACGAAATAGAAAACAGTCATACGCTTTGCTGAACAACTCTTGAGGTATCAACAACAGTTCCTCTTCGATCAACCTCATTAGTTCATCGTCTGTCGCAATGTTATGACAATAAACCTTCTCCTTCAAAAAGCCCCACAGAAAAAAGTCACAAACAGTCAAGTCTGGAGACCTTGGGGGCCAGTCCATTAAGCTGCTGCCACGACCTATCCAACAGCTGTAGCTGTTCCTATTCTAAATAAAAGTAGGTTTACCCTTAAAATACGATTGCTGATTTTTTTCCGCCATTTTGTTTGGATCAGTCAGAATTAACTGATACTCAAGAGTATTTCTTTTACATATGTGTTAGTCACGACTGTAGAATTTCAAGTCTGTAGCGCGCTCTATACGTCTGTCATATTAATTCAAAAATAGGGACCTCTTCGTGGGACACCCGGTATATAAATATAAATATCTATATATGTGTTCGCACTCTAGCGGCCGCATTTTAAGTCCGATTTGGTCCAAATTTGCTACACGTGTTGGTGGTCTATGTAGCTCGGACGAGTTCGTTAGCCAAAAAAATCCAACAACCGGAAATACGTTTTTTGACCGAAAGTAACTATTTTTTGCGATTTTTTCTACGAGAATGAATTTTTTTTACAATTTAATATAAATAATAATAATAATAATCTAAAAATATAAATGTAGGATGTTTTCTGCACATTTTGTTTTTACGCGACCTTATAGCTCGCTTGGTTCTCCCAAAATCGACCAAAACGTAAAATACCATAAAAGTACCCGGTTCGAAGCCGGTGCAAACTCGCGAGGCCACTAGGCGCAAACAAATTCTACTAATATATTGCGTACACACAGACAGCTGTTCAACGCCTTCGTGAGTAGACCTATTTCCCAAATTGTTGGAAATTTGCTCAACTCACGTCAGCGATCCAGCTGCGCGGTCGAATTATTATTCTGATTGGTATAAAGTAAAGACGTTTTTTAATTTACAATTTTGATAGGTATTGCCATAGTTTTTATTTTAACCCTATAAAAGGGAATCAGATTTAATGAACCAATACAATTAAAACAAATACGAAATGCCTACAGTGTAAGTATTTTCACCAAATATAATAACTCTTTTGACTATAATTCACAAATTAATGTTTCTAAATTATTCTATTTATATGATGTTCAGCATATTTTACTTTCCTATTGGTATATACTTCTCTTCTATAACGCTTCTCCTATACTTTACTTATATTTTATGATCTCAATGACTTAAATATTTTTATTACTATACTAGTAGTTCTGTGAACAGTAGACCTCGCTCGTTGAAATAACAAATGTGGTTTTGAGTTCAGGTTAAAAATAGTGTGCCAGTAAGGAAGTAAGCACAAGGTTTAGCCAGTGAAACATTATTAGCAAATTTCTATAGGAAAAATGAGCTATTGCAGTGGCCCTTATGGTGAGACCCAAGGTCGGGAGTAGCAAATGAGCACCGATCATGGTCCCCAGAACACGTTTTGGGGTGTCATTAAAATTCATATATATATTATATGTATATATGTGTTCGCACTCTAGCGGCCGCATTTTAAGTCCGATTTGGTACAAATTTGGTACTTGTGTTGGTTGTCTAAGTCGCTCGGACGAGTTCGTTACCCAAAAAAATCCAACAAACAGAAGTACGTTTTTTGACCAGAAGTAACTATTTTTTGAGATTTTTATTACGAGAATGAAATTTTTTTAGAGTTTTTTCTAAAAATATAAATGTAGGATGTTATTCTGCACATTTTTTTTTACGCGACCTTATAGCTCGCTTGGTTCCTCCAAAATCGACCAAAATGTAAAATACCATAAAAGTACCTGGTTCGAAGCCTGGTGCAAACTCGCGAGGCCACTAGGAGGAAACAAATTCTACTAATATATTGCATACACACAGACAGCTGTTCAACGCCTTCGTAAGTAGACCTATTTAGCAAGTTGTTGGTTGAAACCCTAAAACATAGGCATATAAACGTAATTTTGGAAATTTGCTCAACTCACGTCAGCGGTCCAGCTGCGTGGTCGAATTATTTTGTAATTCCCGTAATTCCAGTATTTCTAGTTCTCGTTTTTTTTCTTTTCTTGAGCTTTAACTGCTAAAGATTTTCTTTTAGAGGCATTGTGTTTTATTTAGGTTAGTAATGCGTAAGATAGCTAAAAATATCGCGTTATAGAGGGACAACATAGAATTAAATATTTACATACTTGAATAACTACAACTTAACAATGTATTTACAGTTCCACAACTTCCACATCATATTCCAATATTAGAAATAATGAAAACAAACGATGTTAAAACGTCGTGATAATGATCTCAACCCATGTACCAACACTTCCCAAGGTGTCCAACGGTCATTTTTTGTATGTCCTTTATCGCCGAAAGGTTTCATTTGTTTCATCTCATTTTTTAATTCAAATAAAGATAAGACAAATACTTTTTTGAAATTAACAATGCTAATTTACAAGTATACAGTTTAATTTCTTGATTTATTCTCTACACTTTCATATCCTCTACACCAGGGGTCTGCAACCTTTTTTACTCAAGGGCCACATTGTAAATTTTTGGAGGAAAGGCGGGCCAACAATCCAACGTTATTTCAGTTTAGACTTTAGATAAGTCTGTCTAGGCGTCTAGCTATGTATTTATGTCATAAAATTCTGTGTTTACGGCAATCGCCACTTTACAATCAAGTTACATGTGATAATATATCAATATCTTCTAATATAAAATTAGGTAAACTTGTAAAATTTAGAATAGTTCAGAAAATTGAATTAAAATAATTATTCTTTGCCGCAAATAAAATTTGTTCTGTAAAAGGAGTTTTGAAGTAGACCTAATAAAAACACAGGAAGATACAAAACCAAATCATTGCAATGTACGGTAATACAAATTTATTTTATTGCATTTTAAGTTTAAATAAGGATGAGAAAAACTTGACAATAAATGAGTATACAACAAGTCTGAAGCTTAAAAAGAACAATAATTGTTGTTTAGTGAGTGAGAAGATTGCATTTGTTTGCCACTTAAAATTTCAGTCCATTTAGGGTCAAACTTTGTAGTTCCGATCATTAGGATTGATTTTAAATGTTCGTCTGATAAGGAAGATCTGTATTTAGATTTGTACCATCCTCAAAGGGAACAAACAAAAATGGAAAGCGTACTGAGTCAAAAATGGGGTTTTACATACATAAAAAAAAAGATGATAAATCCTTCTAAGAATAATAATCTGTAGCCTTACCTTATTTTGGAAAGTTTTTCAAGAAACACCTGAATTAGCTATTCACAGGAAATGCCAAACAAATACAATTCACTTAATAAACAATTTGTTTATTAAAATATTATTTTAAATTAAAATACAAAAAATTATACGCCCTTAAATAATAAAAATCTTAAATTGACATGCCCTTAAGTACAATTGCTTTTCAAAGAAAATATTTACAATATATATATTAATTAATTATGTTCAAAAAGAAAAACACTCCCGAAAATAAAATTTGAAAAACCCTCCCTGTTTACAATAAAAAAAATACAAAATTACGAACTAGTAGTGTTTACAAATTTACAAAATTGAATACATTCACCATTGATAATAATTTTATATCTATGGCCAAACTTAATACTAGGTAAAAATTAATTAATAAAAAAATTATGAGACGTCTCTCTATAAAAAAAAGGTATATAAATTTTCTAATATAGAGCCCTTAGGGCTAAGGTCCGAAATATGCTATAGCTGCACCTCCCAATTATTATTATAAAAAATATTATTATAGCCTTTTTCAACTATGTAAGCCTTTATTAATTTGAAATCATTTTTAAAGTAACAGACAGTTCAAAATTCTAGCAACACTCAGAAATGTTTTCATAATAGCTGGTTGTTATTGTTCCGAAGATAGAAGACAAAACTTGTAGGATGTTAAACCCATGTGATACTTAAACCAGTGATGTTCACTATAAGAAAAAAAAACACATGTTTTAGTACATGGCTAAAAACATGTATAAAGTTGCATAACTATTTCATGTATGAAACTGTAATTTAACCTCGTGTAAGAAACTGTATTCTAATTTATAAGCTTACAAAGAAATATTTAAAACAGGGCTTTGAATACACACTATTACACCTTTATAAGGCTTAAAAAGGCTTCTAAATCTTATAATGCAAACAGTTTAAGGCTTGTGGCTACGTAAAGTGAAACAGATAGGCTATGTAAAATATAGGCTATGAAAAAAGAAGTTAAGTTATGACATAAAATATACTCTGCAAGTGCAGATAAATGTTACAGTTAAATTCACACAATACATATTATTATAGCTAACTCAGGGTGTAATTTAGATTTGAACTTTACCTGGTAGAAGATAGATGGATTTTTAGCCCGTAGACATGTTTAGTAACGAAATAGGCATTAGACAAGGTCAGACGAATTTGCCTTGAAACACCATAAAAACACTTCACAAGAATTACTTTAAACAACTCACGAACGCATATTAATAAAACTTGCTTACAGATGGTTAATTTTTGCAAGTCGGTTTTACATTTAAATAAATTCGGTTCAGACTAAGAGTTGATCGTGTTGTCACTTTCATCTGACATGGTCAAGGCTACGGCAGAAGAATGAATAAGCAAGGTCGACCGGCTAACGATGCAGGCAGGCATCGAACAGCTGTTGTGTGGCTTGATCTAATAAACGTACAATGTTGCTAACATGAATTGGCCTTGGCGCGCGAATTCAAAAGTTACTAGTTTTAGATTTACGTTTCTACAAACGCTACAGATTTCACAAACTTCGTTTTTGAAAAAGTTTGCTCACACTTGTAGGTGGATCCAAAAAGAGAAAACATAGCTCGAGCATGATTTTTAATGTTCTTAAAGTCTTTTTCTGGGAGAGAAATGTAAAATGGAAGTAGGTTACCTTCTTTGTAGCATTCCTGGAAATCCAGAATGACTTGAGCAGGACTTGAGTGAGTCGTTGGATGTTAGCTCGATGACTTCAAGTTGAATTTCAGCAGGTACTTTGTCAATGTCATAGTTAAAAGGGTTTTGAAACATCTGAATGTCTTCTGATGCACAGTCGAAGTCTTCAAAGCGGTTTTCAAACTCTTGTCGTAACTTAGACATGATTCCCAAAACGTAATCCTTGGGAAAGGGAGCAGTACTTAGTGCACTTAAGTTCTTACAACTTTCAAAGTGGTCAAAGTTCATAGATCCTAAATGCTTCTCAAAAAGTATGAGTTTTTTTCTAAAAGCTTTGACATGCCAGTATAACTCGTAAACTGACGAGTTTTCACCTTCAAGTTTCAAGTTCAGAGAAGTAATATGTGTGGTGAGATCAACAACAAAAGCAAATTTCCATACAAATACACTGTCAGAAAGTTCAGGTACAGGACGACGCTGTTCAGTCATAAAAATGTCAATCACTTCACGAAGTTCAAAAAACCGCTGCAATACTTTGCCTCTGCTCAACCAGCGAACTTCACAATGGTAGGGAACATCAGGGTATGCACTGTCAATTTCTGCAAGATAATTTTTAAATTGGCGGTGTTTGAGGGAACTTGATCTGATGAAGTTAACTGTTTTCACAACTACATTCATTACTTCAGCTACGTCCATGTGTTTACCACACAACGCTTGTTGGTGGATAAAGCAGTGAAATACCATGGGTTGAACACCTCCAGCTGTTTTTACAGAATTGCAAATGTTTCCCACTACTCCGGTTTTTATACCGGACATATTTTTTCCACCATCTGTAGTAACACCTTTCAGGCGTTTGAAATCAAGACCAAGATTAGAAATGGTTTCACTTACTTTAACGAAAATTTTGTCTCCGGTCACATTACTCTCCATAGAGTGAACGTCAGCCAACTCTTCCGTGATTTTAAAATCACTGTTCACGCCACGAACAAATAAAAGAACTTGAGCCGAGTCAGTAACATCAGTTGATTCATCCAGCGCGATTGAGAACCATTCGAAATCCTTGCAAGCGTCTTTCAGCTGATAAACAACATTATTTCCAATATCTTCCGTACGACGCACCACCGTGTTCGCCGACAAACTAATAGCACTGAACAATGAAAGTTTATCAGGGCAGATTTCTTGCGCAGCCACCAAGATGCAATCTTTCACCAATTGGCCGTCGGTAAAAGGTTTACCAGCTTTAGCCAAAATATGGCTGACTTTGAAACTGGCTTTTACAGCAGCCTCGTTTTGTTGAGATTGCTTAGTAAAAATTTGTCTCTGAGTTAAAAGCGATTTTTTCATTGAAGCAATTTTGTCCTCTCTTAGTTTGCCTGTTAAATTAGAAAATTTGCTCTTGTGTTTTGTGTCGTAATGTCTACGGACATTAAATTCTTTCAGAACAGCGACAGTCTCGTTGCAAATAAGACATAAAGCTTTATTATTGTTATCGATCATAAAATAATCATATGTCCACTGTGTATTAAAAGCACGGCACTCAAAATCAACTTTCCTTTTTTTACAAGAAGCCATTGTTATGAGAAATAAAACTGTAAAAATAAGACACTGTCCGTGATCACCACACACTTCGCGAAACGTAAAACATCAACCTACACTCGCACTAGTTGTGGTCATGACTGACACTGGAAAGCAAACTAAGCGATGATGACTCATGCATTTGAGTCGACGAGTTTATTTTCGTCCTGCCTCAGGTATAGTACAACGCATTTAGAATGGCGTGCGGCTGCGCATGCGCAGGAAAGCCCGCCTCCCACCAACTTCAGTCTCAGTCAAATAGTAAAAAAAGTTCAGTCAGTGTTAAATCTGCACAGACGTACGTGGCTGTGTTGTATATGTGGTGTGTATAAAGCCATCGTCTATCTATAAACTTGACTGTACGTCGCGCTGCCTAGCCTAGGTAGGGGAAATGTTGTGGGATAGGTGCTCCGTCTCTCTCGCACTACCTCTCCCTACACGCCATTCTAATTGATTCTATCCATACAGTCAGGGTAAAGTATAACAGCGCCAAGTTTTCTAAGCTTACTACCCCATGCAAAACACTGACTATCGCGCAATGGCTAATCGCTGCTTGTTTACAGCTAATTTTACACTTATTAAAAAGGGAAGGGGCAAAAAGAGAGACGGGTACCGTACTCGTAGTTAATGGCAAAATTGCTTAAAATGAAATGTGTTATCAAGTAAAAAAATTGATTTTTTTTTTCAGTTTGTAAACGTTTTGCGGGCCGGGTAAAATTTGTTCGCGGGCCGGATGTGGCCCGCGGGCCGTAGGTTGGAGACCCCTGCTCTACACTTTCTTATTATTATATGTCATTTTTGGGCAAAGGATATAATATTCATAAATTACTATTCAAAACAGGCCTAGTTTTGTTAGCAGTCTTGTAGTAGGAATATAAAAACTAGTGTTTTCAAAATAAGAAATTTGAAATTGATAAATATTTTTATACAATTAATTCTATTTAGAACTAAATTACGAAACATTTTTACATTTATGAAAAAAATACAATAATATGTACTTTTTATGTAGGCCTAAAGTTTAACTTTTTCCTTTCGTTACTAAACATGCTTGTTTCTTGAGCTAATAACTTTGTTAATTTTACTTCAGTCATTTTTTTACTGACATATATGAATTCTTTGAACCTTTATCTACAAAAAAACTATGGAACACTTTTGAATTGGTTTAGAATAAACGTATAAAAACATGGTTGAAATACAAAAACTTGGACGATTTTTAACAAATTTGAAGTTTACGGCCATTTTGTAAGCTTACCGTTAGTGATACGGAAAAAATCAAGCATACAATTTTGTTGAAAATCAAATTTGCTACTCGCAAAGTATTATTAGTTTTTAAATTCGACTTACGGTTAAGCCACAAACTGGCTTTGGAAAAAAGCTTACACTGAGAGAAACGGTCCGGCCATTTTTATTTTATTTAAGGGGTTTAAAATGGAAAAACCCGTATATATACATGGCTCGTTTCGCTCGTTCAATTATTATTTATACGGATTAGTTTAATCACTAGAGTCTTACAAATATATTAAAACAAAACTTTGATACGTATTAAATATTTTCAGTGAGTTATAGGTGTAAAATTATAACAGATACCGTAAAGCTCACCCCTTGCCTCTCTGTATCTGACGTAAAACATAACTTGTCACGTAGCAACCTCATTACAACCCCCGACATTAGCATGTGCGAGAAATATAAGAACAATAATTTATTTGAAGCAGATGTTCTTCTTGTAATCGTTCACAACAGAGGGTTGGAACAGCATCAACAGCATGTTTAGACTTTCATATTTATTACTTTCATATAATTAAAATATTTTAAAAGTTTAATACATTTCGATAGTTTGATTGATGAGTGTCGCTTAATTAAACTAGTTTTCCCCACAAGTATTTTGGAGTATTTTTTAATACAGTAAAAAACTGTAACATTTGTTTACAATTGCATGTGTTACATTTTGAATCCTCCAACAATTAGTGGATTATAGTCCTATGG